>JAMKCH010003954.1:0-98760 GCA_023653785.1 Ophioderma brevispina
AAAACAACAAACATACAAACCAATACATATATATTTTTGTGACAAGAAGTATTTCATGTGGCTTGGAGATTTAATTACATTCTTCTTTTCTTATCGTGTCCCAACACTGTGGTCTCAAATATGATCCAGCCAGAGGTATGTACAATAATGTCTGGCTGCTTCACGAATTCCGCAAGGTCCTTTGTTGTGCATTGTTGCCCAGCAGTGGGGGCAGACCAATAGGTGGTTCCATTGTCTGTGGTGCTGTTCCACAACCACCGTAGTTTAACCTGTCATCTGCTCCAGATAGCCCCACTTCTGTCAAGAACCTTAGATGGGCCAGTTCTGGTTCTCAATCTATCGAGGCATCGCCATTCAGCCCATGAGAGTTCAGATCCAGGTGGGAGATGCCTCACCAGGTTCAATACCGATAGATGTTACTGGGTTTATGGGAAGTCTTTCTTTCCACAAGGCGACTCTCTACCTTTAGAGACTGTTTCAAGAGGTTGGACTTTGCTTAAGAAACTTGATCTCTCTCTGGATTTAAGACGGTTGGCAGTAGTGTACTGTCCGGACATAGGCTGCTTCACATTGGATACTGGCAGCTACGCTCTTGCATGTCTCGCTACTCATACGGCGATGTCTAATGGAGCAATTCCTGCTATGATGTATAGGTTTTCCGTTGGTGTTGGCATCCTGTGATAAGCCCGCAGGAGGCATTTAACGCTGGCTCAAGCTTCTTGGCATGGGTTGATCTTTCACCATACAGGGCAGGCATACTCCCTGCACATAAGTAGCACAGTGCAAGTGCCATCGATCTTCGGGTATGTGGGCGAGCACCCCATCTTTTGGGTTTGTTCAAGATGTTATTTCGTGAACACACTTTACTCTTCGTCTTCTTGATGTTGGACTTATAAGAGAGAGTGCTGTCCAAGGTAACTCCTAGTTATACAGGATTTATCACAGTGCCTCCGGGGGAGTTCCATACCAGGTAACTTTAAGCCGACGTTTGGCTTCACGGTTGCGTAGATGTAAAGCCCACTGACCTGTGTCCTTAGTGGATTTGCACGTGAGTAGTTTCCCTCATAATATGGTGAGTTCATCTAAGCTGTTGGAGAGTCTCTCAACAACTGTGAAGTCGGCATCTTGGGCGCTAATTCTAAGATCGTCTGCATCAATAACACGACAGGTTCCTGCATCCTAGGTGTCGTTGGTATATATGTTAACAGGAGAGGTGCAAGCACACACCCTTGTGGTAGACCAGTTTGAGCTACGCCAGTGGCTCTTCTTCGCTCCTTGCTGGACAAAGAACATCCGGTTTGCCAGCAATCCTCGGATAAGCTCAGTCAAGCGGATGTCCTTGTAATTCCAGGATCTTATGGAGTAGGCCAATCTGTGATTAACAGTGTCGTAATCTGCTGATAGATCGCCGAACACAGCTCCGTTTACCATACCCTTCTCGAACATCCTCAATGTGTTGAAGTTAGGTTGAGTACTTGGCTTGTTGTTGATTTTGCCTGGCCGGAAACCTGCTTGTTTCTGGTATGAGGTGTTCGTCTATCCCGGTGTCGATACGATTGAGCAGGAGGCTTTCCAAGAGCTTGTAGGTATGGCGTAAGGAGTTATATAGTCGTACTCTTGATGGAATGATCTTTCCCATGCTTTAGGAGTGGCCATAACTGTGCTTTCTCTCGACTTGGGAACCTGGTGGAAATAAGGCCACAATTGTAGAGCCCAAAATCCATTCTTTGCTACTGGGCCAAGATTTTTAAGTTGCCTCATAGAGATGTTGTAAGTGCTTGCTTTTCCTGGTTGAAGTTAGCAATACAGATTCCAATTTCGTCCAATGTTGAAGGGGCGAGTGAACCAGTGTCACACTATACCTCCTTGCAGCCAGTCCGCCATGGGGGTGTGGGGGGTGGAACACCCCCCCCCCAGTGATCCCGCAAAAAGAGAGAAGAAAGAAAATAGAGGAAAAAAGAGAAGGAGAGAGAAAAAAACAAAGAAAGAGAAAAGAAATGAAAGATAAAATAAGGGAAATAAAATACAAAACGAGAACGTCATCAGAAGCATAAGATTGAACTCTCAGACTAAGCATAAATCCAAATATCACAAATATTTAAAATTGGTTCCCCTCAAGCAACTAGTTTTTGTTTCAGTTTAGCCCGCCGTTATCATGAATTGTTAATGTTCCAACAGTACTTGTGATAAAGTGGGTAAAATAGTTTAGAAACCTGAGCATGGCAGTGGCATGGGCAAACCAGAGGGGTAGCCATGGGCCATTCCCCCTAGTTTGTGGTCTACATTGTTACGTTGAATTTCCAGTCGGGGAGCTGAGGTGGTCAAGAAAAAAATTGGGTGAAGGGATCAGTTCCCAGCCACCTATCACCAAAACTTACAGGTCTATATTCTACTCACTATACTTTCCCCTTCAAAATACCCATCTTAATAACTAAAAGCAAAGCTCCGGGGGCTCCGCCCCTGGACCCCAGGCAGATGCTTTGGCTCCTGCCCCCCCCCCGTTAAAGGCATCGGCGCTCGCTATGTGTAGTTCCCTGGTATTATAGGCTTACACTGGCCGTCTCAGTGAGCGAAGATAGAAACCAGTCTTTTCTTTGAATTGAATTTCTATGTGTATACTGTAAATAGTTCCCCTGGGCAGTACAAGCTGGCCTTTATATTGCCCATTTCAGTGAGCTAACTTAGAAACCAGTCTTTTCTTTGAAATTGATTACTAATGTACCCCCATCTTGAAGGTTCTGTACAGCTAAAATCCAAGAGCTTACCGGGGGGCCTGCCCCCCGGAGGGAGAGGAGGGTTTGACCCCTGGCTGCCTCTTCATCCCACAGGGCCCTAAAATCGGGCCCCTGGCCGCCACCCATTTCGAATTCAGGGCTTTCCGGTTTTTGGCGCCCTTGTTGATAAGTCACTTGCGGTTTGCAGATCAACAAGAAATGGTCCCTTGAAAGCATCTACTTAGGAAGTCTTAATTGCCCTTAAGTGGGTCCGAACCGCATGCCGTACTTGCATTGTTTAACGCTCACTACGTTTCCAGGGACTCTTACTGCAGCAATACCATTTCTTCAGTTTACCCCCCCCCGCCCCCCCCGACAAAATGTCTAGCGACGGCCCGAAGCCTCTTTGTGGTTAGTTTGATGTTTAATTAAATCAGCAAGCTTATAAATACAAATTAAAATAGATAAAAAACAACAAACAAATTGACGTTAAAAAGCCCGCAGTTCGGACCTAGACGCAGGGATACACCGACCAGCGGGTCCTTTGCAAGGAATAGAACCCGATTTCAATTCAGTAGCTGCGGATAAGGATTAAAAAAAGACACATTAATTAATTACTATTGTCTCGTAAATCTACCCATAGTGCACCGGATAGGTTACACAAATTCGTGGAATTTTCACTTCTGGCAGCAAGCAAGTCACATTATGCTCACATTCGCAGTCTGTGATTAAAGAGCGTGCATGGAGGTGTGCCTAAAATACTTTTATCGCTGTGACATTTTACCATTTAGTTATATAGGCATTCACCTCATCGTGTCACCAGAGGAAAAGATTTTTGACAGCGTCGATTAGTTGGGAGAGGAGGCAGAAAAAGAAAACATGTGGCGTGATTCACCTGTTCCGAACTAAGTTAAGCCTATCTGGCCTTCATGTTGACTCATTTTTACATGGAGGGTGCAAATACGTTTATGTTCCTTTGTATCCAAAATACGGGCGCTCAAAAGCCATAACATTATTACACATTTATCCATTGAACTACCACTGAAGTAAATACGATTACGTTGACTTGAATGCTTTCATAGAATTGTTTTCCCTGGTATCGGATTCCATGTTTCAATCGATTTCAGCGTGGATTTTAATTTCCACCCACTGAACATGCCCCTCATTCATGCCCATACCTTCCGGCCAAAGGCACACAATGACGGTGTCATTAGCTTTATTCCGTAAGTCTATCTGAAGCGATAAAATTACCTGAGGGGCGTCAATCTATTTATAGAATTGGGCCGTTACTCCTATTGGGCAAATGAAAAAAAAAACCCAAGGGTCCAAATCATTATTACAACTGCTATGATTTTCCATGGCACATCAACATGATCAGGGTGAATACATCTATATATTCGGAGACACAACATAGGACCATGCATATACCATAGTTGTAGATTTTTGGGTCCAAATTTAACACTTAAGTAAAGCTTGTTCATGTGGACCATAAAAATGCAATGATGATGATGAGAACGCAAATGCTGATGGGACGAGTTGTATCTGAATAATTGTAAATCTTGTTATCCGCATCTCCTTACTGAGTCGATGTGCATTTATCCAAAGATCGCATTTCGAAGGTTCAATTTACTCCGAAATTCGTTTATTTCTGAAGCTTCGTTTAATCCGAAGTTCATTTTGTTTTCGAAGGTTAATTAATCCAAAGGTGCATTAATCCAAATGTTCCTGTATCCGAAAATAAATAAGGTTAGTTTATCCGAAAATTAAAGAAGATTCGTTTAGCGTTTCCATTTTTGGATCCACGAACCTTATTCCTTTCAGGATTCAAACGGACTTTTCGATAATTAATATTTCTGAATGACTACTTTGAAAAATTAATCTTCGGAAGGACACACCTTTGGATAAAAAAACGATATTAGGAATAACAAACCTCGGAATAAAGAAACAACTGTTCGGATTAACAACTTCGGATAATAAGAAACCTTCGGAATAATGACCAGCAATTCTTCTGACTGTGTGAAGAAAATGGTGTGACGAGTTGCACAGATATAACGTTAGGGTCCATGTGGACAAATTGACCACCAACGGGCATACCATGACCCAAAAATCAGTTTCACCACAAAAGTTACCTTTGACCTTTGGTGGCTTACTCATGTATGAGGACTTATGTTACTCAAGTAATGTTTCTTGAACCCAAATATGTGGATATGTATTTTTGATCCGTAACCTATTTCCTTTACAAATGTATGGGAAATAAATATATATTGCTCGGAAAACAGCTCTTAGCAAGAGTTAAATGTTTCTTTAACCAAATCTGTGCTGATATGTAATTTGATCCGTAACCTATTTCCTTTACAAGGAATTGGTAAATAATATATATTGGATCGAAAACAGGCTTAGTATAAAATTTATCTACACCCTTTTTTGTTAAGCAAGCTAATTTGATACCATGCTTAACTGAAACAAACTACAAAATTCCCATAGACCTCTAATCATGACCTCTATCATTGTCGTATATTTTAGAGTAGTCTTGACAGACCTTTATTGAAATATAATATACTGACCACCAGCGTGCCCAGGACCTGACTGAGGGACTACTGAAGTACCATTTTCCTCAAAATTTTAACCTTATTCGAAGATTGGATTTTTTTAAAATGTCTATATGGGGTAAATCATTCAGTGTTTTCAGACACTGCTTTCCAATGATGGCCAGGGATCCAGGATGATGAGGACACCCTAGTCTTATCGAAACTGGCTGAGATGCCCCAAGTTCCAAATGAAGCACGGGGATAGGCGGAATTCCCGTCGTACCAATATATCTTACAAATCAAATCCGGGGCAAGGTTTTGGGGTGTATAATTAAATTATAATAGGCTGTTTGGATATTAGGTGTATGGTGCGCATGGGCTACAGAGCGCCAAGATCGCTGTAGCCCTGGCGCGTATGTTCAAGGGTTATTATGTTTGATAGAGATTACTTTTTTGCAGGGGAAGTTTCTGGCGTTTTGCGTATGCACAGGTAATTTAACAGAAGCATGATTGATGTGAACTTCAATTTTTTCTTATTGATCATGATAATACTAAGATTTTTGAACAAAGGTTTGTAAGAGATGATTTTTAATGTCAATGGGACCGAGAATGCCATAGTCATGCATTTAGCAGTTTCACAAATTACCGTTTGGAAATCCCCAAACCAAGCAGATCGTGTCCTACCCTCCCGTACAGAACCACGTGTATAGGCTCACATCCTTGATCGTTACGCTGTGACAACAGAGATCCAGAATGCTGCTGCTTTGCCGTATTTTAGTGATAAACGGTAACGAGATGACTAGTTTGGTGTAACGTGTCAGGTACAAGGTCCCGTGTCAGGTATCAGATATCGTTTGCTCTTCGGGGGCGAACGTATAATAAATCCGACTATGTAAAAATCAAGGTCTGTCACATGACCCTCTTGACCCCAAAGTGCTATTATGTTTTCCAAAGAACCGTGTATTTGTTAAACAGTACAAAATTTACTTTTCCCTTAGACTTCAAAAAACCGAAGTACGATGACGATAATCCGGTTGCTTTTTCCAATGTAGGGATACGTAAGTCATTTTTACCTGAATGGGTCCCCCGAAGCAAAATAATTAAACAACATGCCGTGACGTTCTCAAATCTTTATTTTTTCCAAAAATTGGCTGTTATTCCATTAATAAAATTCCTTTTAAGATTCAAATCTTGTATAGGTTCTTTACTAATTAATATCAATTGTCCCCGCATGAATGTGAAAAGATGGGTCTCATAAGTCTACAAACTGATAACAAAGTCAGCCGGCTAAATACTTACCGTGGACTGAATGAGCAGACGGATCCGTGTTAGTTTTAGCAGGCTCAGCCACTTGCGCGCGGGGCTGCGGGGGTTATGCGTCCAGCAATTAGTTACCCAATTAAGTGGCCCAGACGGGGCTCGGGGAACCAGTGACTTCTCAACCAAAGCGGAATACCCTAACCAGTGGGCCCACAATTCCCAGAAAAAATCGTATTACGGTTATGATAGTATGTTGGACAGCCATGGCCATATTATTAATTTGGATAAATTTCACTAGCATGAATTACCCATAATCTGATATTTTTCTCAGGTTAATGGCGATTTAACAAGCAACCTTCATTTTGTTGAAGCAAAAAACAAAAACGTGGTATTGCATGTGTACATAAATAAACCTTGAGATGTAGAGGCTTTTGTTTTTTTCCATATTTATCCAAGTCATATTGTTTTGTCGGGGAATGATAGGGGAGAAATAACTGCCATTGGGGTCAATAAATCTAGTTTTGAGCTTCTGATTAAAAGTGCTTGAAGCCTTTTCTCACACGTCACTTTTAACAACGTTCTCATGAAAACTCAAAACGCAGACAAACAAGAAAATGCTACAATAGACCGTAGTCAATAGCCAGCCAGGTTGGTGGACAAGATTCCAGTACGCATTCCAGTTTACTCATACATTCACCTGTCGATGATCCTTGTGCAATCGCTAAAAAATGGATCGATTGACAGTTAATGTTATTGTAGTCCTGGAATGAGATCTTGTCCAACAACAGGTCTGGTCGGCTGAAGTAATATTGATACGGTATTATAACATATTAATTTTAAATACGTTTTCATGCTAGGAGCTAGACGTTGGTTTTTGCAATTCGACCCTGTGTCAAACTAATTGGTATGTCTCTACAATTTAAAAAAAAAAGTAATTCGATAATGTTGCTCCACAAGTGTCAGTCATGTGTTCGTACGTGCGTGCGTGGTGCGTGTGCGCGTTGTGTGTTGAGTGGTGTGTGTTACACCTGTCTACTGAAAGGGAGGGATGGAGGGTTACCACGTTCTTTAATTTTGCACCATATATACGAAGAAGCCCTATGTTAGTGGGGTCATCTCCCAAAACGATTTAATGTAATTGTCCAATTGAAAAAAAATACACGTTCACATTGTCACAAAAAGAACGATTTTACTTAAATGGAACGTACGATCTGCATCGTTATTGAACGAGCTGTCGACTAGTTTGAAGTGATGTTGTCCCAGCAGACCAAAGAACAGAATTAAAACGCACATTTTGTTGTGTCTTCTTAGGGGGGTGGGAAAGAGAAGGAATGAGTTTAAATAATTGGTTAATGGACTCGCTTTGCAATCAATCCAGACTTCATTAGCAGAATGGGATTATATGAGTATGAATTAGAAGAAGCAGACGCATATTACAAGCACTGGTTACAGTGATCATTGCCGGAAGGATGTTGGACTTATATAACCGTACCAGAGTATTATATATCTTATGTTGGATTAAACGAATATGGGTAAAAATAATATCAGCTAACCATTTCAAAAACCTACTGTTTTTTTCCATTTTTCACAATTCCGTCTAGTTCATTTCCTTTTACGAGATAAAATTACAATCGCATAGCACTTGATCTTTGACTTGGTTCTGATCCTGCCTTGTAAGGACATCATGGTACTGCCGTTCACCGACAGAATCATCGAATCTAGGATAGTGTTTGAATTAATAGTCTTGTAGGCTTCGCATATACTTACGTTTATGATTTCTATCAATAAATGCTTTATCAGGAAACCAAAATCTTGAAATTTCGTCTTTCGTAATAATAATATAATATAAAACAATAAAAATATAATGACGGAAGCCAAGGCCTAGCTTTTTTCTATTTTACCTCATAGGAGGTGGCAAAAAAACGCCATTTTATTTCTTGTGATATTCTCCATCTTTACCAATTCTTTAACTGAATAATCTTATATACACAAAACTAGAATTTTGGGATGGTAAATTTACTCGGACTCATTAATTTTACTTTACATATTTCATTTCCCACACGGTGAGAGAAATATTATAGTCTCACATTACTATTGCCAATTAATTTTCTATATCAGAATTCTGTCAATTTTTTTCATTTCCACACGTTAAAGAAAATAAAGTATCATAGGCCGAGTGAATTCACATTTGGCTATAGCAAACATTCGTTTGATTATCATTTGATGGTAACAGTAAGTTATTTCCATAATCAATCCATGTGATGTCTGAAATATGTGTATGTAGGTAATAGAACTTATCCAAAATTTCATCTTTCTAAGTTAAGTTCATTTTTCTTCTCAGTGTTTCGTATTCATGGAATTTCTTACCTTCATTTGCAAATATATGGAAAGCAGTTCCCACCTTTTTCGTCTGATTGTACATAAGTTGAGTTTATGACTGCGTATGTGCCGACCGAGAATAAATAACACATTTAAAGGCGGTTGGTGTATTATTTAAATCGTAACCATAATTAACAAATTCATGTCTAGGTTTCTAATCGAAATGTTATAAATGAGATAACGTTCTTTCCAACGGTTCCAAAAATATTTTAATGATCAATACAGAGTTTATAAAGAAATGCTTGTAATCGTCAATGTACATTGTAAGGCGTTACAAATATACGGCCGCAGCTTAATCAGAGCCCTGTTGCTACATCCAACAGTGGAAACGAAAACACACACAAAAAAAACGAAACATTTAAATTTAAAAAAAACCCTTAAAAATGTTTTCATCGCTGCCATGTCTATAGTGAAATGAGTTAGTTTGTAACTTGGACACGTGTGGTCTAGTGGAAAAAAGTGCGGACCGTAATCATTAGACTGTTTAAAATCGTGAGTTCAAACCCCGCTGTGGTCAACGTGTTTGCGTCCCTGGGCAAGATTACTACTTGTCGACCAAGGCGAAAGATGAGAGCTGCTATGGGATATTACAATGCAATGCTGATATGATGTGCGCTTGAGCTCTTTGAGCAGCCACCTTAAATGGATGCGAAATGAGTGTGATTTCTTGAAGGCCGCCGTAATAAATAATTGTCAAAGGGGATTATAAAAAAAATGGGTATTAGGCTACTAGGGTCCCATAAGCCGGTTTTCAACGTTATTTAGGTAGATTGTATACACAAGCCTTTGAAAGCGGACATTTTAACTATCATCTTGAAGAAAAATAAAAATAATTCGGGGAGGCTACTGGCGTAGGAGGAAAGAGGTACGGTATGTGCGGCCTTAAGACCACATTTCGCCCTCCCCAGCAGTTCCTTAGGGTTCTGTCGAAGCAATAATTCAGTTCATAAGGGTCCCTTTTTCGGCCTAAGAATCATTTGGTCCGCAAAACCCTAGACGTACCCTAAGCCGTAAAACCTAGATATAATCATCATTCCGACGGTAGAGCGCAAGCGGGTGGCTGACAACAAGTTTAATCCAGCCACGGCGATATGACCATGTTAACAGTGACCTGTGCTTAGCATGTTGTCCAGTCGCAGGGAGGACACCTGGACGTATTTGAAGAAACAGTGTTCTTTGCCATCCTGGTTTTCTCCTGTCATGAGTTGGAACATTACAGTGCATACTCTTCAACAGGCTGCATTGGTACTCTGTCAGCCGTTTTGATGTTCAGAATAATACGGTATCAAGATGTGCCATATGAGTGATCATTCCAATTTTCATGTCCTCACAGCCTATAGTGCAACAGTTTAACTGTACTACTGGGAATTGGTATTATAAGACTTTTCAACAGATGTTTTAATTACAGAAGATCTGACAGTAAGAGCTTTCGTCTCTTCAGGTCACTAGCACTGGATCCATCATGGAGGGGATACGATTGAAAGTGTCACATTGATGATGGAGTTCCTGTAGAAGGTTAGATTTTGATGATTCTAAATTAATGTAGGCATTTTTGTAAAAGTGGTTAAGCAAGCGTGTTTCAGATAACTAGGGAGCTGAATCCAAAAATGGATGTTAAAAGGTGCGCCGTTGCGTTTTCACTTCAAAATCGAAAAAAACCAAAAGGGCCGCCCTTTTCAACACATTTGTGGCTAAAACGGGGTTTTAAGGCAACTAGAAAGGTTAGGAAGTGGGGTGGCAATACCCGTGGTTTATGACACTGAGGATTCCATGATTGGCTACTACAAAAATTGTACCTAGCTTGGTTTCCGCCATTTTGAAAGTCAGATGGCCGCCATATATACTAGTATTAGGAATCAGCCTATCGAAACGCCTTTCATGTTATAGACACCAAGACGTGCAGAGCAATACGCCTGTTGTGGACACTGAGATATTTCATTGACTACTACAAAACTTGTACATAGCTTGGGTTTTCTGCCATTCGAAATAAAATTCAAGATGGCCGCCATATTAAGGATTAAAGCTATCCAATACTTGAGTTAAGACTAAGACATTGCAGAGTGGAGCAAATACGAATGTTTGGACACTGATAGATTTCTTATTGACTAATACAAAACTTGTACAAGCTGGGGTTTGCTGCCATTCGAAATCAAAGATGGCGCCCATATAAGGATTATCTATCCAATGCCTTTTATGGTATAGACTAAAACATGCAGAGCAATTACGCATCATGTTTGTTGACAATGAGGGGATTCCTTCTGGTGCCTCGTTAAGTCTGATGTGCGCCTTTCATGCACGCGGAGCAAAGAACGAGAGATAGCAGAACTACAAAAAACTCGGAGTAGAAAATATAAGAACCATTTATTATATCTCTTAACTGAGCAGAAAAAAGTCCTGGTATTATTTGCTTTTAGATTTGAAAAAAGGCTTTTTGATCGTTTCTTCATGATTCATTTTCAAAAGTTATAGATGTTTTTAATTTGGATCTTCCTCCACAAGATGGAACATTATTTATACAATTGGTACTCTCTTCAATTCTTGTAAACGGTACCTTTTCCGCAGATTTGAATTAACAGAGGATGTAGGACAGGGCGATGCCCTCTCTCCATATATTGTTTATTCTCTGCGCAGAAAATATCTATAATGTAAGCAGGAATAAATTTATTAACAGGTATTAAATTAGACAGGTTTGAAAGCAAAAAATAACCCAATATGACTGACGATACAACAGTTATTTCTGGATGGATTTGATGCATCGCTACTATCTAAATTAATCATATTGGATCAATATACTTACTAGGGTATGAAAATAAACGAATCAAAAACAAAGGTTAAGGGATTGGTAGTAGTGTATGCTAGTCCCGTATTAACACAAGGAAAAAAAGCTTATGCTGGTCACCGGAAAGGGGTGCTTTTACATGTTGGGGTGTGATTTTCCTTGAAGCTAAAAGAGGTTGTCACTGTTTTAATTTTAAATTAACAAACGTGTTTTTGAAACAGTTTAAAAAGACAATGAAATATTGGGAAAAGAAGAAATCTAACTGTGTTGGGTAGGATTACTGTAGTAAAGTCATTATTCTTTCACAAGTTAATCATTAGTACTCTCACTTCCTGACCCGTCGGAGGTTCTCTTGCGAGAACTAAAACAAGCTATATATGAATTTATTGGAAATCAAACAACAGATAAAAATAAAACGTAAGCAAATGGAAATATTGTATAAGAAAGGTGGTACAAAATGTTTAATATTAGAATGGCTTTTGCCTCTTTAAAAATTACATGATTTAGAGAGTATTGTAAATAATTACACTTGATGATAAAGAACTCGAAATATCAGAAATGAGAACGCACGGGGATAACTAATAATATGAATTTAATTACGGGAAAGCACCTAAGATCAAAAGCATCTGGGAACAGCAAAACGCCTTTTGGAAGGACGTGGCTTAAGGCTGGGCTTTTGTTAAAACAGATGGCTACATTGATAGGGCACCGAGATGCAAAACCCAGTTTGATATGGAGAACTGATGATATAAAAATAGATAACAAAACAATTTATTTTAAGAATGGACGGAAAAGGCATTCGTTTTATAACATGTTTTCCTAATGTCGACGGTGAAAATGTTTGACAAGAAATGAGTTTGTCGAAACAATTTAACACTCCAATCGATTTTGTACTTTTTTGAAAATATACGTAAATCAATTTAAAAATATTCTCGATAAAATTGCCGAAAAAATAAAATGCAGACATAGATTGACCATTTACAAGACCCGTTTCGCCCCCTTCTCATGTAAATAAAATTAAATGATAAAAAGGATGCCAAAAGATTCATTCACTATATTCATCAAAAGTAGAAGTAGAAGATTAACCAAGCTAAAAAAACAAAATGGGAAGAGTATAACATGAATATCTTTGAGCCGATGGAAAGATGGTGGATATAACGATCCCCTTAAGACGCTTCCGACACAAAAACTAAATGTTTTCAATACCGCATTACAAATATAATTTTGGGGACAAACTCATCCTTTTTATTATGAATATGTCTTGAAAATAACGTATGTACTTTCTGTAAAGAAAAAAAACTGAGGAGACAGACAACATTTATTCTTTAATTGCAAAAACAGGGAGTGAAGTTTGTAATGATTTCACTTACAGTCTTTTACTAAATTGCCGTTTATCTTTAGTTCTTAATAAAGGAAAAAATTTCTTGGCATTCATTCCAATACGCCCTAATGATCGCCCTTAAAACTATAATAATGTGGATAAAATGGATTATTACAAAATAAATACTTGATAAATACCGTTTTTAGTAACATGAAAAAGGAATTGAATGAAAGCAAAGTATGGATTAGAAAAAATTGATCCACCATACTAACTCAGAGAAATCAAGATGTTGAAAAACTATGGGGCCGGTTATAAAACATATTGAAGAGAGTATTATCATGTTAGTTTAACTATTACATAATTATATATATATGTGTAAACTATATTGTGTTGTTTAAGAAAGTGACGTGATTATGGGGTCTGTGGCTAAATGTGTTATGTCTTTCTTTTCCCCGCCAGCCAGGACAAGTACAGGTAATAAAAAAAAAAAAATAAAAAAAAAAAAAATAATCGATGTGAGTGTTTTTCCAATCATCTAATATTCGTCAATGATGGGGGAAATTACACGACATCCACTGGGAAAAATAAAGCCAAGCCTTATTAAAACTGATACACACACACACCGAGCGCGTGTGCGCAAACACACCAACATCAAACGGGAAAAGGCGATAAAACACATCAAACAAACAAAAAGGGACACTACTAACATACACAAAACCTCCTCGCGCTCTCTCTCTCCCTCTCCCTCTCTCTCTCAGTATGAGCTCTCTTCCTCCTGGCGCTCTCGCGCTCGCTCTTTCTTTAATATAATCACTGAAACTAGAGTAAAATGGACTACCAAACCTGACGATTATTCGCAAAAAGGGAGGTAGGTGGTAGTGTTATTGGTGTTTTTGATTTAGGAGAACTTCCCCCAAATCCCAAGGCAGGAGTCGCCCGCTCGGGTTTTTTGAAAATGGGAAAAAAATTGCATTAGGGATTTAAGGATAATGACTGATCGCAGCGAACCCATACGCCGGGGGAGGGGGCCACTCAAACACTAAACTGTTGTCATTCCGCGAGCAGAAAAAACGCGGGGAAAGTTTAGGGTTTTCACACCGAGGCGCGGACCGCACGGCTTTTTCGGTATTGCGACATTGATAGGTCCTTAAGTATACTCCAAAAGTAGGTTTAGACCTTGAATTTATGCCTTAAATATTTCATGCCGGGATATAAAAATACATGCTATGTACTATATTTGATATCCGGGGTATATTTGATAGGGCCGAAGGATCAATAGGGGAATCACCCACTAGCCCCTGCAATAACTGAGCTTTTACAACCATCATTGATAACGATACCATATGAAGATTTGAAACCAATTTGAAAGTATCGGATCGTTATAATATTACCCCTGATGACCCCTGCACAGTTTCAGTGATGTTTTGCGCGCACCCCTTTCCTTATTTGTTTCAGCCCTTTTCCTTTTGGTTTTGTTTGTTTGACGCCCCGTATATTCCCCTTAAACACCAATTTCCTTAAACTATTTTCAAACCGCGTTTCAGTTTTGGACCGTCCTTATTTGTCGTTAGCTCCAAATCCTGTGCTATAAAATAGCGCCCTTTAATTCCTCAAACTTTTTCTCAACCATTGTCATATGGCGCCCTTCCTTTTTTATCTGTTTTTTTTTCATTTTTGGAAACTTGCGGAGTTTCTGAAATCCCGATGTTCTCTAGAATTTGTTTTGTAGTTTTGAGCCAAGCCTTTAATGAGTTACTTAGTGGGTGGTCCCATGGAAACCCCTTGGGAACTAACGAAAGGTCGGTCGAGAATAATTATTTTTTAAAATCAAACAACCATAGCCTTTTTTGCTGATATATGGGCACACATATATGAAAGCACACAATTAATTTGTAACATTAAAGAAAATAATTAACCCTTTAGTTGATTAGAAAAAATGAAAAAAATTTAATCGGTGGACTTGCTAAACCGTTACCTGGGTTACTGTCCAAATCTTATGGGGAAATGGCGTTTATCTTGCAACACCCATAAACATGCAGGAGAGCGTAAAATTGCAAGTTTGTGTTAAATATAGTAAAATGTCTTGTTAGAGTAGCTCTTAACATGAAAGTTTTTTCAAAAGGTTTTATGTAGGCGCAAGGCCTTCCGCCCAGTTTGCCCAATTTCGGTGTTTTGAAATTCAACATTTGAGCCTATAAATTTCAGCCAAATAACAAATTTAATTTTTATTGTTGATTGGCGGTGGTCTTGGACCCTTGCACATGTGGTATACATTTCGTGAAACAAAGGTTTGGCAAAGTTGTCGGGGATTCCATGGGCCGCCCGCTGGGCATTTTTTTTTGCGATAAGGAAATATGTTGGTGTCATCGGCAAATAATACATAGGGGAAATGTTTGGAAGAGGAAGCGAATATCATTGCATCATAGAAGGAAAAAGCAAGGGACCGGTATATAGAACCTTGCAGGAAACTGGGAGAGAGAAGATTAGAAGGTTGGGGTCCAAAGAAAGTGAATTGAAGTCGTTTAATACATAACTGGAGAGAAGATCTAATGGAGCGTCAAACACTTTAGTGGATGAGTTTGTTTGCAATTAGAATATCGTGATCGATGTGTAGAAGATTGGATAAATCGAGGAAGATACAAATAGTGTGATGTTTCAGAGCAAGAAAGAAGAGAGTTTATAGATAGATATTCCAGAAGGGCGAGGTGTCAGAAAGGCAGATGTCATTCAACACAGATAAATGTGTCGTCAGGAACGTTACATCTAAAAAAATCATTTTTTTAATTTTTTTATTTTTTTTGTAATAATAATATAATAATAATAACAGTCTGATTATAGCGCCTAATCCAGAGGCCTCTAGGCCTTTCACCGCGAATGGGAGCAATACAAAATATTCATTACGACAAATACAAAAATAGATAAAATTCAAGTTAAAACAACAATGATATAAAATTCAATTATACACAATTCAAAATACTTTAAATTTAAGTAGAAATTCGAACAAATATTGTGACCAACAGATAGAAGAGAACAGGGTATATATTATTTTTTTTTATTATAAAATTTAGCATGCTTCACATCCAAAATGGTGACAAAAAATGACGACTGCGTACAAGCATTAATCAAAATACCCAATATAATGTGTTATACGCATAAGGAAATTTTTAATGAAAAATAACTGAAGCAACTAGACATACTTTACACATGAGAAACCATATCTACATTTTAAATTGTAACATTAAAAATTTAAAAAAAAAATGTGGAAATTTTTTCATATATTATACCTTAAATATATGTAGTACACATTAGTATAGAAACAACTAGATACATACTTTTGGGAACACAGGCCCTGGAACCCAAAATTCAAGTAAGTTTTAATTAACATGTGGCCTTAAATCCAAGATGGTCACATATGGCCATTGTCACGATCAATATCCAACACTAGCTTACTAATAACGTTGGACACAAAAAATAATTCTATCTTTTAAGTTTTTGAACATCAATAGCCAAAAAACTGCGATATTTTCACATATATTACACAGATATTCCATATTTTATGTTATATGCATTAGGGGAACTTTGAATGATAGTTATAGATATTAAATTAATTGAAGCAACTAAATAAATACTTTTGGACACACTCTTCTTTCATTTAGGTTTGATAAATATGATTGAAAAATAGTATGGTCATTATTAGATTTAATTTTACATTAACAAACTTGTTTGTTAAAGTATATAGCTTGCGTATATATAACAAATATATGGAGTTTTATTCCGTTTTTATCAAAATTTTTCAATGTTCGTTATTACAAATATTAAGTTTTATATAGCTGGTATCTTGCTTTGTATTCATATTAGTACACTTTAAATGGTAGAATGAGGTGCTGTGTCAAAGAGGTTTCATAGTTGCTCATTGTAACATAATTTAGGTATGAAAAATCGCCATTTGTTGTTGTTTGTGTAATAAAAATATTGGATGATGACATGGGGATATATGGAAATTCATTTAGATTTTACTATATCAGTATAAGTACGGTGGCCGCCATATGGATTCAAAGCATGTTGTTAGCAAAACAAAAAGTGGGAATTTTTTCTATGTAGTCAAGAATAAATACAATGTTACTGCACACCCCCAATAAAAGTAATATTCAGGTTTTTTGTTTAAAGGTAAGATGTTGGGTTCCAACACCACAAGATATACAATACACCAGGAATCTGAATCCTATTCTCCTCTTGATTAGTGTGATGGTGAGTAGCGTTAATTCCTAAATCGCTTTTTTTTTTTTTTGGACGCCATTTTGGACGCCCCGCCATTCTGGATACCAGATAACGGTAAGGTTTTTATTGTTAATTTGTGACTGCTATATTGAATTGAGCTGTTTTTGAACTCTTGGTATTGAAAAATGGGTATTGTCGTCAAGATGGACGCATTTCGTTCAGAATACCAATTAAAATGGCATATTGTGTATTTTGGGCGGCCATCTGGATGGACACCTGTTATATTACACTCAAATTTTATTTTAACATATTATTTCTCAATTTTAGTTGAGAAAAAACTTCTAACGGATTAAGTACTTGTTTATGATAAAAAGGGAAGACCAGGGATTCCCTAGAGTGTTGTGCAATGTGCACCGTTAGATGGATTGCATCAATAGGGGAAAGGGATTCCCCAAGATGTAACTTTAGAAACTGATGAGGTAACTGTTATGCGTTAAGGATCAAAACAGTGCAAAATCTGGGATTCCACAAAAGTATATATGTGAAGGATTGTAATCGGGTGATGTTTGTATTAATATGATATTTCCAATTGCGTTCAGCTAGTGCAAGGTTATGTTTCATGCAATGATGTGCAATCTATTTTAGACTTGGGAACTTAGTGAAATGATGGTATAAATCCGAGTTGCAAGATGTTAGATTGGCCAGCATCCTCTAGTTAACAAAGTTAGCTAGAAGTTTGTAGCTAGTTAATCTGCAATGTGTATCGCACAGACTTGTAAAACGATACAATAGTGCCAGGATTTGGTATTCCATGTGAGGATGTGGAAGTTCGCTGTAATTTTCTACTGTCGTCTTTGACGCCAGAAGGCTGGGAATCACAAAATAGGATTCCAAAGGTGGACAGATCGAAATCGTGGTGATTATCCTGGACTGATCTATGATGGAATATTATGTCGTCGATGGGACTTATTTTACCTTGAAATGTGGACAAAAGTATCTTCAGGACTGAGAAGATTCTTATGGAATGTACCATGGATATGTATGTTGGACTTTTGCATGGTCATTTGAGAGTCTTCGCTTGAGGAACATATCGTGGAACTTCAAGGCTTCTTGTGGACATTAGTGGAAATTCTTGTGGACAATAAGTAAAAACTAATTTTGTGTAATTGTGAATTTTGATATAGGTAATATTGTTTTTGGACATACCAAATTCTTGAACCACCAAAACCATACAAATTCATACAATACTGTTATAGAAAATTCAGACACTTGGGCCAAGGCCATTTATTGTGTTGAAAGGTATTTCTGACCTTGACGGCTACGAGGACGTGCATAACACACCCTAAAAACGTTTTGATTTGAATGCCAAGATTATTTTTTCCAATTACGTTACACCCAAAGACAACGAATCAAGGGAATTTTGCTTTAACAGAAAAAAAAAACCACGACGGCTTTTATTTAGACATACCAGCACTACGAGATTACTGTGTTGTTATTGCTTTCAGACAATTCTCACTACATTACAGTCAAATAATTTTGTAGTATAAGGAGAGGGCCCAAAAATAAAATAAGCAAAGTTACTTGGCAGATCACTACAAACTAAACACTGATGTTTGGTAGTTTTTATAAGAATACACAATAATTCAGAGGTGTGCTAATTAAATTTTGTTTTGCGGGTCACCTCAAAATCAGATGGCGGCCAAAATGAGACTGCTACAACATAATCAAAATACCAAGCTACTGTGTTTATACGCATAAGGAAATTTTATTTAATGAAATATAACTGAGCAACTAGACATACTTTTAACATGAGAAAACCATATCTACCATTTTTAAATTTTTAACTCCTTTCAACCCAATGTGGCACTTTTTCTATATCCCAAATACATGTTGTACACATTAGTATAGAAACAACTAGATCATACTTTTGGACACATTCCATGGAACCCACATACAAGTAAGGGTTTTTTTAATTAACATGCCTTAAATCCAGATGGTCACTTATATGCATTGTCACGATCAATAGCCCAACACTAGATTTACGATACACTTTGGACACAAAAAATAATTCTATCTTTAAATTTGTGACATAATAGCCCAAACTGACGATATTTCACATATATCTACACATACATCTCCATGTTATGTTATTTGCATAGGAAATTTGAATAAATATATTTAAATTACTAAGCAACTAAATAAATCTTGTTGCGGCACAACTCATTTTAAATCTTTAGGGTTTGTAAATATATTGAAAATAGTATTGTTCTTTTAGATTTGAAGCATTTTACCTTACCAATGTTAAAATTATATGCTTGCGTACACCAATATATTGGAGTTTTTTTTAAAAAAAAAAAAAAAAACTTTTTATCAAAATTTTCAATGTTCGTATACAAAATTAAGTTTTAATAATTAGCTGGATCACTTGCTTTTTTTATTCATATTAGTACACATTCCATGGTAGAATGAGTTCCTTGTGTCAAATAGTGTATTCTATGTTGCTTGCTTCATTTTGTAACATAAAGTAGGTATGAAAAATCGCCATTTTGTTTGTTTGTTTTGTTAATAAAAATATGGTGAATGACATGGATCGATGTGAAAATCATTTTTAGATTTTTAATTATCGTATACTTACTGTGCCGCCATCTTGGTTCAAAGCCTGTGCAAAACAAATAGTTTTAATTGGTTTCTTCTGTCCTTCAATAATAAATACAATGTTTGCCAATAAAAAAATTAAACTTCTAGTTTGTCGTAAAATGTCAGATGTGGGTTCCTAACACCACAAGTTATACATACACCCATGAATCTGAATCCTATTCTCATCTTGATTATGTTGATGTAGCGTTTTTTAGAACATAGCTTTTTGTCGCCATTTTGGACGCCATCTTGGATACCAGGTACAACGGGTAAGTTTTTATTTGTTTAATATGTACTGCTATAGTGAATGAGCTTTTTTGAACTCTGGTATTGAAAATATGGGTATTGTCGTCAAGTTGGACCTCATATTGCGTTCAGAATCCCAATTATAATGGAAATTTGTTTATGTTGGCGGCCATCTTGGTTTGCCACCTGTTATCTTACCCTCACAATTTATTAAAATATTATTTTCTCAATTTTAATTTGAAGAAAGATATCAAGCGGAAAAAGCACTTTGTTTATGATAAAAAGAGACCAGGGGATTCCCTAGAGTTGTGTTGTGTCAAGGTGCACCTGTTAGATGGATTGCACAATAGGGGAAGATGGGATTTCCCCAAGATGAAACTTAGAACACGGATGAGTCACTTGTTTATGCTTTAAGATAAAACATTGCAAAATCTGGGAATTCCCCAACAGTTATATATGTGAAGTTTATGTAATTCGGGTGATGTAATAATATGACTTCCAATTGGTCATCTAGTGCAAGGTTCTGTTTATATTGGCAATTGCTGTGTGATATATATTTTAAGACTTTGGGAAACTTTGTGAAATATGGTCGAAAAGGCCGAGTTGACAATATGTTAGATTGGTGGCCATCATCCTCTATAACAAGTACTAGAAGTTATAGCTAGTTCTAATCTTCAATGTGTAGCAGACCTGTAAATTACCATAGTGCCAGGATTTGTAATTCCAGTGAGCCATGAAGTCCGCTGTAATTATCTACGTCATGGTCGTCCGTTGAATCCAGAATGCTGGGATCAAAATCGGATTCCAAATTGTGGGACAGATAGAAATCGTGGTGATTATCCTGAACTGATATACTGTGGATTATAAAGGGGCGTCGAGGGACTTATTTACCTCGCACTCTGACAAAATTATCGGTTCGTGACTGAGAAATTCTATGTAAGTATACCATGGATATGTATGGTGGACTTTGCATGCTGTCCCATTTTTGGGAGTCTTCTCTGTGAGACATATCGTTGAAACGTGCAAAAACCTCTTGTGGACATTAGTGGACAATCTTGTGGACATAAGTATAAACAATTTTGTGTATTGTGTACTTTTGATTAGTAATATTGTTTTTGGACCTACCACATTCTTGAAACAACCAATTCAAATCATTTTAAATCTGTTATAATAAAATTCAGATCACTTGGTGGCACACGGTCTGTATTGTGTTTGAAAAGGGTATGTTCTTACCTTGACGCTACGAGACGTCATACACCACACCCCAAAAACGTTTTGAATTCCCAGATATTTTTTCCAATACGTTACAACCCAAAAGACAAGCAATCAAGGGAAAAAAAAAATTTGCTTTTAACAGAAAAAAACCACGACGGCTGTATTTCGGACTCCCCGCCTACGCTATTTAACTGCTGTTGTATTTGCTTTAGACAATCCCACTACCTTACAGTCAAAGAAGATTTGTAGTAATGTGTACGGGCTTATCTGTGTTTCTAGCGCTTGTGGCTTTGTGCAGTTTCCTTTATATACTACAATTCATTTCTTTCTACGAGTGTTCGGTTTTCGGTGTTCACTTTTGCGGTCAGCAGTCCAGGTAATAACGCTAAATAAACATACCCTTCGTTGTATAAATACTCAGATTTTACTGCTATTACTTACTGCTACCGATACTACTACTGCCACTACTCTACTATACTAATTTACTACTGCTGTAGTGGATACCCGCTGCGCCGTCATCCACTACTCAAAATATTGGACTGCCCATACATATGAACACGATATTAGATAGGCAAACAACACATCCTATCTTTTATTCTCGTAAATAACCATAGCGAATTTGGTTTTTTCAAACCTCACCACACCACCGCACTACCGCATCTCGTAAGTGGACTAAACCAAGTATCCCTTTGCACTTTATATTAATTCGTACGAATGCTTACACCCCCGTATTATGTTCCCATTCTTCAACGAGCCCTGTCCCCTCTTTTAATGTTTATTTAAAAAATTAACGTTTTTGGTAAAAAAGTGAACAAAGTAAAGAAACAAAAACCAACAACCCACCCCACCTCCATAACACATTAATAGTTTCTCATCTATGTAGACTGTGTTTTTTTCTATTCTATAGTGTCACCACTTCCTTAAAAGTGTTCTATTGTATCCAGCTAGAAACAAAACAGAGCGCCTTTCGATTGGTTACTGACAGAATTAGCTTCAAACTCTGCTCTTCCTAGTGACATGGTAAGTTCACGATTTTCGCATAAACGCTTATAGGTACCTTTTTTGCCCCGGTATATTACCTTTTCTCCTGCCCTTTAGGTAACTTTCTGCCCGTTTTAAGTATTTTTGGGAACGGTAGATGTAACTCTTTGACGGTATAGTACTTTCTGCCCTAATTGTAGTCTCGTTACTGCAGCCGAACGGGTATCTATCTATGAGGTATAAAACAAATATTCACTTAACGCCCTTTATTCGGGCCATAGTCAAATCTATTTACCCTCGGTGATTCGAGACCGTCCTATTTTCAATAGTCCGGCCTCGAGAGCACCCTCGGTCAATAGATTTGACTATGGGCCCTATGGACAGTCAATATTTGTATAATATTATTACTATTATTATGATGATGACGATCTGAGAGATGATTATGATGATGATGACGATGCTGGAAGATGATGATGACACGATGATGACGATAACGATGATGAGGATGATGATTGACGATATGATAATGATGATGTTATGAATGATTGATGGTTGTGGTGTGGTGAATGATGGTGGTGGTGATGATTGGTTATTATTATTTACTATTAATTACTTTTTGGTTTTTTGTTGCTGTTGTTAAGTAGCTTCATTTTTTATTTCATAGGCGCTTGTTTACGAGAAATCCTTCGAATTCGACGCTTTCAGGGGGATCTTTGACTGTAGGTGAGATCACTAACCACATGTCAACTGACGCTATGAACTTGTCATACTACTTCGTCTTGCAAAAAAGGCACCTTCACGTGGTCTTCTTCCATTACGGGTAAGTGCTCAATTATCAATTTTTTCATTTAGTTAAGTCATATAGTTTCGCTAGATATAGGTGGAGATACCTGTTTCATTTCCCCCAGTTGAAAACTAATTTACTTTAAAAAGATGAAATCTTGATACTGGAGTTTAAAGAGAATTCCTCTTTGATGAATAGGTAACCAGTGGAGTTCTTTAGAACAGGTGTAACTATTTCCCTATGGTTTTATGCGTGAAACAATTCGAGCAGCAATGTTTTGTAAGCGGCTGAGTCTAAGTCCAAAAGAAGGATTTCTCCTATATATCTTGTTGTTCAAGTGGGTCATGATTGTTGAGATACTTCCGCACAATCCTATGTTGCTGAAATGAAAACAAAGGGGACAAATTTTTGATTATATGAGAAATATGTTTCTTTCAAGTCCTCATGCAAAAAGATAGTGCCCAGGTTGCTAACTCTGTCCTGATAGACTAAATCTATGCATTTCCTATGTGAAGATGAGGAATGGCGAGTTTTACAACGTTGATGTTTAGAGCCAAGAATGATGAATTCTGTCTTGTCTTCAAATGAACTAAACTGGAGAAAGGTTAGTAGACATCCAGCAGCGAATTCTAGCTGTTGCAGAACAGAGTCGAGCTTCATCTTGAATAGATAAATGATATATCGTAGAGTCATCAGCATAAAATGGTTTGGAACTTATATTTTTTTTTTTAGGGATTTCACTAATAATTCTGGTATATATTGAAAAAGCACAGCACCCAGCACACTTCCTTGTTAATCAATATTGGCACTTTTTGAAGAGCGCCCCCAATTATTTCAAATTTGATATTTTGGCACAGTTTCTTACGTTGGTAATGTCTATAGGAAACTAAACCTGCGAACGAGAATGCTACAAAATGCGGTATTTATCCTAAAATACCGCTTTGGTAATTAGAATTGGAATCCCAGATTAGACTTAACGGGAGGCTGGAAATGCTACGTTATGTCCGTCCATGATTGGAAATAGTGCCACCTCGGAGAAAATAACCTCTACTTGACTTGCCGAACCAATAAAACAACAATAGATGGGCGTATACACGTACATGGATGGCTCTATTTCCGCTATTTCACATAAAGAAGGACCTTTCCAGCACCCCCGGTGCATATTTATCGGAGATCTCCCGATAATACTTATTCTAATTACAAAACAAAATGCCTTCGTTTGTGACACACAGACATTTTCGATCTTAACAATTCACAGTCTAATGTACTATAATTTGTACAATTTGTTTGTGCGATTTTTAAGGACTTGTGAAGTTTCTATTTGCTCATTTGTGCTGTTAACGGGGGGCTATTCGTATCCTTATTCATTATGATTACTTACGAATACAATGTAAAAGTATTAAGCGTAGTTATTGGCTTCTCCTGATCTGTACAATATACTGTATGGGACGGTGCCTTTGAATAGAGGTTAATATAAGAGTATTTTATTTAACATTAGTCTGTGGCGGTACATACTATACTCACAGATTTAGAAATATTGGGATTCGTTAGGTAACACAGAGTTTTTGGTCATCACATTTTAACTATGACACTCTTTGAATTTATTTATCAAGATTTCTGATGGCACTATGATGTGATTCTGTTTTGGCGCGAATATTCTACAATCACTCGTTTAAAGTAAAATGGTTTCGACCTTTCGTTGGAATCGACAATACGCCATGGACGCAAGATGTTAACATTAATTTTAAAACTGAAACTTGATTAGGTAGGAATGATTTTGGAGACAATTTTTAACGACTGCCTTTTTCATTTTTTATTATATTTATTGAGAAATTGGCATTTTTTTAGACAAACTGCCTCATGATTCCAAAGATAGAAAAAATTTGAATTAAAAAAATATAAGAGTTTTTTTTTTTTTTTTTTTTTTTTTTAAACTAATAATTTGACAGTCTAATATTGTTTGCAACTGTTTTTTACTTACCAGTTGGCCATTTGAGAGATTTAGAGATTTCTTTCTGGGGAAATCATTTTCAACCCTTAAGGTTTTTGGACTACTACTTGAAACAAACTTCCTTGTTTTTGGCCTTAATGAACGTTTTTTTTTGCATAATTGCATATGAGTATTTTATTTGTACATCGACACCTAATGATGTAACTCTATTTAGTTGTGGAAAGCTCAACATGTAAATGTGCCCTTTCAAAGCCGAGTTATGTTAAATAACTTCGCCGAATTTGAACTTACTACTCTCATTACAGATTATAATGTCCTGGCGCTGTTTACTATTCTGTTGGCATACTTGCAATTTTTAGGTCGACTACTTAGTGTCTATTTTTATTAGCCATTCCAAGCTTTCATTGTTAACGGTCATCAAAACAAACCAAAAGAAGCTATTGGTGAGCTAGAGAATTAACCGTTGTAGAAGTAAATTATAGTCCGCCGTACTCATAGTCCGCTACAACGATAAGAATAGGATGGGCACTCGATTCAGTTGACTCTTGTCGCAACATTAGTTTCACGCTTTTATTCCGTTTCGTCTATGGAGCCAGAAGTGCTTGGAATCAAAATAGGATGATTCCAAATTGTGGACAGATAGAAATCGTGGTGATTATCCTGGACTGATATAACTGTGGAATATTAGTGTCGTCGAGGACTTTATTTTACCTTGAACTGCTTGACAAAAGTTTCTTCAGGACTGATAAGATTCTTATGGAATTAAATACCAATGGATATGTATGTGTGACTTTTGCATGCTGTCATTTTGGAGTCTTCGCTGTGAGGACATATCGTCATGAACTGGCACAACGCTTCTGTGGACAATTAGTTGGACACATTCTTTTGGCACGTAAGTATAAACTAATTTTGTGTAATGGTGTCATTTTGATATATGTTATTTGTTTTTGGACCAATCTAACCAAATTCTTACCAAACCATTACAAATCATTACAATCTGTTAATAACCTTCAGATCACTTGTTCACCAGGCTCATTTATTTGTGTTTTGAAAGGGAATTTCTGGACCTTTGATGACGTCTACGACCGTCATAACACAACACAGACCCTAAAAAAAAAACGTTTTGAATTCCAATATAATTTTGTTCCATACAGTTTACAACACCCAAAAGAACATGAAGAAGCAAGGGAATTTTGCTTTAACAGAAAAAAACCACGACGGCTGTATTTATTACATACCACTACGCTATTACTTGCTGTTGTATTTGCATTTCAGACAATTCCTCACTACATTACAGTTCAAGAATTTCTGTAGATTGTAGTAAGTGTACGTGCTATCCTGTGTGTCCTAGCCGCTTGTGGCTTTGTGCAGTTCTTTATACTACAGTTCATTTCTACGAGTGTTACGTTTTTCGGTGTTAATTGCGGGTCAGCAGTCCAGGTAACTAAAGCTAAATAAATGACCCGTAATTTGTATAAATACTCAGATGTTACGGCTATTACTGCACCGATACTTCTACTGCCACTACTACTATACTATTACTACTGCTGATAGTGGATACCCGCTGCGCCGGAATCCACTACTCAAAAAATATTGGACTGCCCATACAATATGACACGAGATTAGAGGCAAAACAAAAACCCCCAAAAATCCTATCTTTTTATTCTCTAAATATCCATGAGCATTTGGTTTTCAACCGCACCACCACACCACCCCATCACCCCGCATCTCTAGTGGAATAAACCGAATATCACTTTGCACTTTATTACGTAAGAATGTTTTACCCCATAATTCCTCATCTTCAACGAGCCTGTCCTCTTTGTAATGGTTATTTAACCCTAATGCCTATTCAAATGAGCAAAAAAACACACAAAAAAAACCAAACCCAACCTCCATAACCCATTAATAGTTCTAATATATGTAGACGGTGTTTTTTATATTCTATAGTGTCACACTCTAAAAAGTGTTCTTATGTAACATCTAGCAAACAAAAAGAGCGCTTTCGATGGGTACTGACATTAATAAGATTCAAACTCTTACTCGGGACAGGGTTATAGTTTCACTATTTTCGCAAATACAAAACGCGTTATAGTACCTTTTGGCCCCGGTTATAGTACCTTTTCTGCCCGGTATGGGAACTTTCTGCCGGTTAGTTAATTTTTGGCCCGGTTACTAGCTAACCTTTGACCGGTATATAGAATTTCTCTGCCTAGCTGTAGTTCGTTAATGCAACAGCAGAAAGTATCTATCTATGAGGTATATATTAAAACAAATATAACTGCCCTTTATTTCGGGCCCTAGGTCAAATCTATTGACCTCGGTGATCTCAAGACGTTACTATTTTAAAAATCGTACGGCTCGAGATCACATCGGTCAAGAGATTGACTATGGCCCCTCATGGACAGTCTAATTATTTGTATAATATTATTATATTATATGATTAATGACGATCCTGTTGATGATGAGATATGATGATGTGATGATGGTGATGAAGAGTGATGACGGACGACCGATGATGACGATAACGAGTGATGAGATGATGATTGACGATGATGGATAATGATGATGATGATGATGATGATGGGTGGTGGTCTGGTGATGATGGTGGTGGTGATGATTGTTATTATTATTTACTAGTATTACTTTTGTTTTGTTGTGTGTTAAGTAGCTGTCATTTTTTATTTCTAGGCGCTTGTTTAGAGAAATCCCTTCGAAATTCGACGCTTTCAGGGGGATCTTTGACTGTAGGTGAGATCACTAACCACATGTCAACTGACGCTATGGAACTGTTATACTTCGTGCAAAAAATGCACCTCACGTGGTCTGCTCCATTAGGGTAAGTTGCCTCAATTATCCATCAGTAGTTAAGTCATATAGTTTCGCTAGAGTATAGGGTGGACGATTACCTGTTCCATTTCCCCCCGTTGAAAAACTACCATTTACTTTATAAAAAGGTATGAAATCTGATACTTGATGGGTAAAGACAATTCGGTGATGATAGTAGGCCAGTGGAGTTCTTAGACAGGGTGTATAGTTCCCTGGTGTTGCGTGACACAATTCGAGCAGCCAATGTTTTGTAAGCGGCTGAGTGAAGTCCAAAAAAGAAGGGGATGTTCCTCTATATCTTGTGTTCAGTGGCATAATTTTGAATACTTCGCACAAGTCCTATGTTTCTGAAATTGAACGACGAAGATTTAGATTTGATTAGATGAGAAATAGTTTCTTCAAGTCCTACATCAAAGATAGTGCCAAGGTTGCGAACACTGTCTGATAGACGAATCTATGCATTTCATATGTGAAGCTGGGAATGGCGGAGGTACACGTTGATGTTTAGAGCCAAGAATGAGAATTTGGTCTGTCTCCAATGAACTTGAGGGAAAGTTAGTAGAAATACAGCAGCGAAGTCTAGACTGTTGCAGAACAGAGTCAGCTTCCACTTGGATGGACTTAAATGTATATATGTGAGTCATCAGCATAAAAGTGGTATTGGAACTATATTTTTTTAGGATTTCACTAAGAATGCTGAGTATATATTGAAAAGCCAAGGACCCAGCACACTTCCTTGTTAAATCATAATTGCACATTTTTGAAAGCGCCCCCAATTTTCAAATGATATGTTGGCACAGTTACGTTGGTAATTGTCTATAGGAAACTACACCTGCGAACGAGAATGATACAAATGCGTATTATCATACATAAGCGATTTTGTAATTTAGAATTGGGATACCGATTAGACTTAAAGGGAGAGTGCCTGAAATGCTACGTTTATGTAGTCCATGATGAAATAGGCCACCTCGAGAAAGAAAATAACCTAAAATTGACTTGCCTGTGAAACCCATAATAAAACAACTAATAGATGAGCCGTAGACACGTACCATGGCGCTTATAATTTCCGGATATTTCACATAGGGAAGGGCCAATTTTCCAGCAGCGTGAATATTAGCGGATCTCCGATAAAATTATTCTACTCGTACAAAATTCCTTCGTTTGTGACACACAAATTTTGAGATTAACATCACAGTATAAGTACTATAGATTTGTAAAATAGTATTTGTGCGATTTTTAAGGACTTGTGAAGTTTGATTCTAATTTGTGTGTTCATCGGGGCGAATTCGTAGCCTTTATTCATTTGATTCCTTACGAAAAAAGTATATTATTAAGCGTATTATGGTCCTGATCTTGTACAATATACGTATGGACGGTGCTTTAGAATCTAGGTTATATAGAGTATTTAATAAAATTAGGCTGGCGGTTGGTAATTCATAGTAAACTCCAATTTAGAAAGTAGTGGAGTCGTAGGTAACCACGAGTTTTGGATACATACTATTTACACTTCTGAATTATTATCAGATTCTCGATGGCACTATGTGATTCTGTTTGGCGAATATGTCTACAATCACTCGCGTTACGGAAAAATGGTCTATACCTTTAGTTGGAATCGACACTACGCGTGACTCAAGATGTTAACATTAATTTAAACTGAACTTGAGTTAGGAGGAGGAAAATGATTTTGGAGACAATTTTTACGATTATGTTTTTATTATTATGTATTGAGAGAAATTTGCATTTTTTAGACAAAGATGCCGAAGATTCAAAGATAAAAAATTTATTAAAAAAAATATAAGCGTTCCCAAGCGATATTTTTTAAAACAATATTGATGGCCATCGAAATATTGTTTGCACCTGTTTTACTACCAGTTGGCCCAATTGAGAGATTTAGAGATTCGGGGAAAATCATTTTCAACCCGTAAGGTTTTTGGACTAACATACTGGAAAACAAAACTTCCTTTTTGGCCTATGAAACGTTTTTTTGCAATAATTGCTATGAGTAATTTTATTTGTACAGCGACCATAAATTATTGTACTCCTATTAAGGTTGTGGAAGCTCAAACATTAAAATTCCCTTTTCACAGCTAAATTATGTTAAATTAACTTGCGCCGAATTGAACCCTTACATACTCTCATTACCGATTGAAGAGTCCTGGCGTGTTATACTATTATGTGGACCATATCTGCAAGTTTAGGTCACTTAGTGTACTAGTTTTATTACCATTCCAGCTGTCATTGTTAAGAAGTCATCAAAACACCAAAAGAAAGCATGGTTGAGTCTTAGAAGAATTTTAACCGGTTGTAGAAGTAATTATAGTCCGCCGTACTCAATCCGGGACAAACGATAAGAAAGGGCACTCGATTCAGTTGACTCTGTCGCAACATTAGTTCTGTGCATCAGGTAAGAGGTCCGTTCGACCAAAATTTTGTGTGGTTCGTAGGCATTTTTCTTAACGCAAATCGCCCTCTAGATGACCTTTGTCCTTTTGGATCCTCTGAATCCCTTCAAAAAGGGCAAACGTCCCCCGTATCTTCAGGCAAAATATCCGCACTATAAGCAAAGTATAACGACAAGCGTAGCTGGACAGAAAGGACATGCATTTCTACAAAAATGGACCGAAAGTTCCATGGGCCCGATCGTAAAGCTCGTTCCCCAGAAGCCCCAGATTTTACCGGAAGTGGTCAAACATTTTGATTATCAGAGAAGAAAAAGAAAGAACGCTCTATTTTTTAATTACCCTGTGAAATATTAGGGCCAAAAGGATGTTTGGTGTGGAGTAATGGCGAATATCGTACCACAACTTTGGTCTCGACCAATATTAAGTTACACAGTACCTATGGGGCTTTACGAAAACACTTTCTCTGCTCTCACATGAAAACGGCATTGAAATATCGGCGCGACAAAATTGACATGGTGGGGTTTTGGGTTGAAGGCCAATCTATCAAGACGAAAACTTCATATCCTTTAAAGAGGGCCATCCCCCTTTAAATTGAACCTCTAGATGTCTTTGACTCTTTTGGGCACATGAACCCTGATTGTGGTTAGGTTGTGTGCAGTAGTTATGCTAGTCAGAGCAACGGCCTTAAATTGGCATATTGCTTTGTGTTTTTTGGGGTTTTTTTTGTTTTGGCCTTTTGGCCTGGTATACTTTTGATATGAACATTTATAAAATGTGGATGTAGCTCATCGATTGCATTTCATCGACTAATTTTTTAATTCGTTGGATCAAAATTCAGAGTTTCAAATGGCGACGAAGCTGGAAGGGATTTTTTCTGGGGAAAAGACAAGCACAGATGATGAAAGCAGCGAGACAACACCGATGCTAATGAGGTCGTTTGACTTTGATCGAAAATATTTGCTTGGAGGTAAGTGGTAATTCAGAGAGTAAGGGGGGAAGAGAAAGCTAGGGAATTCCGTTAATAATATGGATCATCACATTCGTTAAGGTATTTAAACGTAAAGGAGGTATCCACATGACGTTTTCTCGTTTTGCTCTGCCTTAAAAGCAATATTAGCACATTTTTGAAGAGCGCACCCATTTTTCAAAAATTTGAGATTTGTACACGGTTGCACTGGTAAACTGGCTAGTAAACTAACCCTGTGAAGTTTAATCTCGAAAATGTTTATGTGTCACAAACGAAGGAATTTTGTACTAGAATAATTAGTAATCGGGATCCCCGATAAATATTTTCAAAGGAAGCTGGAAAACGGCTGCCAATGTGAAAATAGCCGGGAAATAGCGCCATGTAGTTGTTCTACGCTCATCCATTAGTTGTTTGAATAGTTTCAGGGCAAGTCAAGTTAGAGGTTATTTTCAAGAGGTGGCACTATTTCATCATGGACGACATAAAACTAGCATTTCCAGCTCTTGCCGTTTTAAGTCCAATTTGGGATTCAAATTTAATTACAAAATCCGGTGTTTGTTGTGATAAAAATACGCATTTTTTTCTAGCATTCTCGTCACAGGTATAGTTCCTAACCAATTCCAACCGAACTGTTGCAAAAAATATCAAATTTTGAAAAAGTGGGGGCCGCTCTTCAAAAAAATGTGCCATTATTGGCTTTTAATTTTCATGTGCATGTTCCGATAATGCCCGCTGCTTATGACGATTGTATGGTGTGCTGGTGTTTTGTGTGATATGAGTTTGGTGAGGGTGGTTTGTGTGTTGTGAGTTGTTGCTTGTAAGTTTTTATTCACTTTGATTGTGTTTTTTTTTTTTGGTTTGGTATTTTATAATTGAGCTTGTTACTAGGGGGTGCACATTTTACAGGCATTTTGCTTCTTGGTACCCTCCATCTTTGGGGTGTGTAATTTTGGTTGTTATTATCTTGTTGGAAAATAAATTGATGATTTATTATTAGTTTATTATTTTATGTTTTTATTTACCCCCCTAAAACGAGTGAAAGAAATACCAGCTGGATTATTCTAATAGCAAGCTATTTAAAGGACGTCCACAAAATATACATAATACACAAACTTATACATGCAAAAAAAGATCAAAATACAAGATGTGTGGTCCTTTGAATTGAAAATCGTAAAATGATGAATAATTGAGCAAGGAAGATGTGAGCAGGTTAGAATTCCACTCACCGATGCATAAATAGATTAAAAAAACATATCTGTGGTGGTTCAACCCTTAAAATGTCCGCAACAAAAGGCAGTTGCGTAAACAGAGGGGCGTTGAGACGCATTAATGGGAATTGAAGCAATTTATACGGGACGTCTAAAACATTTTTCTATGATCATATTCTTGCCTCGGACACCAGTAAGACCAAGACTATCCCCGAACTTTAATACGGAGTACAAAAGTTTTGAATGTTTTTATCTGGGGACAGAAGGACGCAAGAAGAAAGGGGGGGGGGGGGAGGGGCGACGAGGAGAGGAGGACCCCGAAGAGGAAGGAGGAGGATGGGGGGACAGAACGGAGGCAATGGCCAACAGCACATGAAGAAGAATATAATGAAACTATAGGCTTTAAACAGTAAGAGTAAGAGTTATTGATAGATAATACGATGCAAGTAAAAATTGAAAAGCAAAAATTAAAGAACATAAGAACCATTTAAAGGCAAATTGTTCCGTTTGTTATAAGGTCATAAACCAACCTTGTATTTATTAATAAACCTTAGAAGTGCAAGTTATTTGTGTGTGTTTCTATTTGTTCGTAACAGATAATAAGAGGATACTTTCCAATTGGGAATAGAGGAATGCACCACTCCCATGCTAAAGAATATCAATATTGCATTTCTGCTGGTCAGTTTGGAAAATTGTCTTGAATTTTATTTTAAACCTTTATAGTTCAAAACACAAGTGGATGATGAAACGTTTGCTTCTTTTGCTTAAATATGAATAAAAGTGAATAATATCCAAATTACATTACATTTTTACAAAATTAAATTGTACAGATTCCTCCACTCGAGGTTCGTCGATTAAAATTTTAAACGATTTTATTATTATTGAGTTTGCTTTTATTATGGGAGTATCACTTGTTTCATGATTTCAATTATCCTGGGGGGTACTGACTTGCATCTGCCAGGGGGTTCCTGAATAGCTTGTATAATCTACAGTTTTGAATTGTATCTTTCAAATGTATTACTGGTGTATTGTTTACTGGCTTTATTTTTCATATTGTAAAAAAAATGAAAAACTTAAAATTATAAATTAAATATGAATAATGTATAATATGAATGTTAATTTCTAATAAGCTTGTAAAACCACAGTTTCGTATAAACGCCAAAGAGAAAATGGTTAAATCCCTCCATGATCTATGGTTCTATTTGTGGCAACTTTATAGGGAAACCTTGTGATGTTGTTGGCGCCGTACGTAGGTGTAGCGGAAAATCATCGCGCTTGTCTGCAATTAATTGGTGTATGAAATGACCCACTTTAAAAAAGGCAGGAATTCGTTTAACCAATTTGTTTGTTTTTTTTGTGTATTGTGTTATATGCATATTGAAATTAAATCGTCGGTCAGGGATTTCACCAATCCAGGAATTTTTAAGACCGATGGAGCAACACCGTAACTGGGGGTACATTTCCGTGTTTACTGCCCACTAACATTAATTTTGAATATACGTCTAGACTTATTTTCGTTCATCATTATCTATTGCATCTCTTTTGTTTGTACTGCCCACTATTTTTGCTGTTGTTGGTAGAGGGAGTATTTAAATTAAAATCGCATAATGGACACCGACCACGATCGTAACATCTTTTGGAATCAAAAGAGATAGTAACGAGACAAACATAGAAATCTGTCAGGCTGAGTGCCACAGCGTACAGCTGTTATATGTGTGTGTCGCAAGCAGGACTGTATTTAAAATATAAAAACTGTGGCTTGTGGTGTCACAGAATGGCATTTCTACGAGTCAAGGGTGAATTTCAAAGGCATGATACTGTCAATATTCTTGAATGAAAGTTAGAATGTGTTTGGGATACTAACAATGAGCGTGCATTTTAAATATATACATTTATTAGGTTTAAGCTCCACGGCCATAGTCTGTAGCAGCGACCGTGTTTTAACGAATCCTTTTTTCTTTTGCTTTTCAAGTCTCTACTCAGTTATTGATTATATCCTGTGGTGTCGCTTTGGGTACATACTGAACGCAAATGTTATACATGTCTCCTGCAGCAATTTTCAATGTACCTCATATTATCATGTTGTTTTTATTTAATCAGAACAAATCAAAAAGTGTCATATACAGCACAACAAGCATGGGTGATTAACGCAACCTTACGAGAGAATATATTATTTGGGCAACCATTTGACAGCGAAAGGTAAGTACCACTTGGCCATAAGTATTGGAACGCTTTGATATGTCTCATTAAGAATACCCCATCTCCACCCCGTGACCAATGTTGAATCTTTAAAATGTGTTCTCCCCTCAAGAAAGAATCCAACATTTTTTGGTGAAAAACGTGATGGGTGCATGGATAGAAAAGGCTTCAAACTTCCCAAAACAAATCGCCATGATTTCATACTCATCCTGGTTTGAGAAATGCAACAGATAATAAAAACAGCTGCAGGTTGTTCCAATACATTATGGCCGAGATATTGTAGTTGGCATTATCATTATTGTCATCGTCATCATTACCACTGAGCCGCTGCCTCATCTTCATGGCGACATCAACATCAATGTCATCATCATCGTCACCGTTTCCGTGATTATTATCATTATATTATTTTTGTCATCACCACCTTAAAGGTGTAACGAGATATTTTGAGGCATCCTATACTGTGTCATATGTAGTGATTTCATACAGACATTAAGACCCCAAAAGATTTCACACCTTGTATCTGGCTACAGAAATGCCTGGAAAGTGAAGGCAAAAGGCGATTTTTATCATTTCAATATAAAACATTGGTTGGCTTTTTTGTTCCCATAGTAAATTAGAAATTTAACAATATTTGTATTAAAAAATAATTTTCAGCTACTCTTATATATATATTTGATAGAAAGCTATACATTAGTGCAGAAATGAGAATGTTCATATTTTAGGGACACCTCCGGGGGACACCCGTTATGTGAAATCTTTCGTTGCATCAATAGCAGTTTTCACTACTATAGTTTTCATCATCGTCGTCGTCACCGTTCCCTGCATGCATCATAATCTTGTGTTTTCTCTGTACGTTGGTGCTCGTGTTCTCTTTTCCCTTCATCGCGTGCGTGTGTGTATGTGCTTGTTTGCGTGTGTAGGTGTGTGTGCTTGTGTATGTGTGTAGGTGTGTACTGGGTATACCATACACTTCGGAGGACCAAAAATACAAAACTCTTTTAAACAATGTCCATCGGAACATTCGTTTGTCCTCTGAATGGGTTTTCTTTTGTCACAACAAGAGGCGGTTCTTTTGGTGTCCTGAGAGGTGTATGTCATACACATACACATGGGTGCATGTGTGTGCGGGTGCGAGTGTGTGTATTCGAATGTGTGTGTGTGTGGATGTGTGTGTGTGTGTGTGTGTGTGTGTGGATGTGTGTGTGTGTGTGTGTGTGTGGATGTGCGTGTCTGTGTCTGTGCGTTCGCAGGTGTTTAGTGCCCGCGCTTGCGGCTTGCCCCGTGTGTGTATGCATGTATGCACAATTTCAAAGTGACTATGGCATCATTTCACAGGGTTTCTTCGTTTTCCCACGATTTCAAATACAGATATCAAAGCGTAATCGATGCATGTGCCCTTAAGCTAGACCTCGATATATTACCGGCTGGAGATCTGACGGAGATTGGCGAGAAAGGCATCAACCTGAGCGGAGGACAGAAACAAAGAGTCAGTGTGGCTAGAGCGATGTACTCTAACAAGGATATTGTTCTTTTGGTATGAAGGTTTTGTTACATTTAATAGCCATGTAAGATCGATAGGAAACAAAGTCAATGTTGTTTTATGTATCTCCAACGTGCAAAATATAAGAGAGTCTTAATAACTTTCAAGCATTTCACTTTAGAACTGATGTATATAACGTAAATGTTCAATTTGTTAAACTTTGGGTATTCTTAGAGTAAGGCCAAAAAAAAAAATTGTTGTATTGGAGTAACCCGCCCTACCCTAATTTTGAAAATCAAGCCCTGTACAAAAGTATACCTACCCTAATTTTTTTTATTGATTTTCAAAAATCTTATTTTTCAAGTTGTTTTTACCCTGATTTTAAACCGATTTTCTCAAATTTTGTGTTTTTTGTGTTCTGGTGTAACTTTGGCAACTTATCTTTAAGATTTTCATAATAAGAGTCAAAAGTATCATATTAATAACATTACATAGACTATGTGCGATGATTTGATGTAGTAATGCATTATTAAAAAAAAAGAAAAAAAAAAGGTTCCGCCCGCCCTACCCTATTTTTGCACTGGCCCGTTACTCCAATTTTTGGCCTAAAATCCGAGCAAATTACTGTATCAATCACGCAATACCTTAATCAGATTCAGTGATGTCAATCCAATACAGTGAAGTTCTCATGTCTCTTCTTTTCTTCTGACTTTCCCTGCTATATCCTTTGATCTAAATCGCTGCTTCAACGAACTTGGGTTTGCTGAAAGTTAAAAATTGCAAGAATGTAACTTTAGAGATCTGTATTGTGTTTTTTCCATGGTGGACACGTTTTTCAATGGGAAAAAGAATTGTGCCACTTAGATGATGTTAAAAACGAGATTATAAATGTTTACAATTGAATACATCATGTTGATTGGATGCATAAAATACGCTCTTACTAACGTTGATCCTAGGATGATCCTTTATCCGCATTAGATGTTCATGTAGGAGATCACCTATTCTCGCATGGCATTAAAACAATGCTGTTGAAGAGCAAACGGACTGTCGTATTAGTCACACACCAGTTACAACGTTTACAATATGCGGACTTGGTAAGGCTTTCTTTTGTTTCTTTTATAGCTATAAAAATGGTATGAGATAAACGTAAGAGCCGTACCAGACCTCTTCTGGTGAAGGCAACCAGCATTTCTTAGAATAACGTTCCTTACACACTAAACACGCCAAGTCTACTATGCACAGACTAAAAAATGGGTCAAAATTATGACCACAAAAAGGGTCATTTCACACGTTTTTGATGGTCAACATTTTAACCCAATTTTTACTCGGTGCATAGTTGACTCAAACGGGGTCAAAATGACCCCATGAAAATATTTAGGGTGTACGATATCAAACAAAGAGTGTCATGGGTCTTAAAACACTTATGGCATGATGATAATTGCGTGATATCTTCCAATACATCAGTATATATAGAAGGCAGCTAGTCCAAAAATGCTCGTTTAATTTCGGAATACCTTCTGCCTAAGAGATATGAGTAAAGATGTAAGAAGAGATGTAGATAGTGTGCATCGAGGACAGAGCAAGGCGACCATTTGCTACTCTGACGTAATTTTGGATGGTGCAGAATAAGTATCTGCCGTGATTACCTGTGAAGATTCAAAGCTTATTAAAACAAAAAAAATTTACTTAATTGAATTATGATGTCTGAGTCCTAAAGTAGATTAAAATAGGGCATTCATACATTTTAAATCAGATTTTGTTCGAACACGCCCCTCTTAAACATAACATTGTAAGCAATCACGATCCGCGCCTTGCTGATCGACAAACTTTGACATACGCGCAATTGGTCCCTTAATTCTGTTCTTGATTATATCATAATTAATAGCCAAAACTATGATGATCATTATGTGCTTCTATGCGCCTCCCGTGAATGTGGCATATTAAAAGTTATTGAGATTTAATGCAACGCTACAAAAATCTGTCAAGCAGTAGAAATTCAATAATTGTATTTGTGAACATATGAACATTTCCCCTCTCTCTCCGCTTTCATTCTGTTTGCCTGAATTATATATATTTTTTTCCTTTATTAACTCGCCTTTTCCCCCTGTCACCAATCCTTATGCGGTCACCAACACTTTCCCTAGATCTTGGTCATGGCCGATGGGTGTATAATCCAAATGGAACATTTGATGACATTATTGCCAAGGACCCCAATTTATTTGCCAGCTGGAAAGTCGCAAGAGATAGTACATCTGAATCGGCCTCAGATTACGACGAAGAACGCAGAACTCGCAGAGCACAGATGCGTCAGAAGACACTGTTAGTTGGTAAGGAACATTTGTTTTATTTCGGTTTATTCAGGGCTTATTCACCTGGTTAAATCCTACACTTTTCAGACCTGCTTTGCAAAGATGCCCGTGCACTACAAAAATAAATTAGTCAATTTTCTGCCATTAGTCCTATAAGGCATCTTTTGACTATCTTAGTCAAAACGATGACCGTGGGCAGGATTCCAGGACGGCTTGGGAGAGCCAATGGTTTACATCCTACACTTTGAGAAACTGTTCCAGAGGCGTATTCCATTTCTTGACACCTTAACGTGAGGAAAACAGACGGTTTAGCTAAGCTACTTGTATATCAGAAGAAAGCACATTCTGATCAGTACCTCAACTTCAAATTTCAACATCCGCTCCACCAAAAAATCGGTGTCATCAGAATGTTGCTGGATAGAAAGGAAAACATCGTGATTGAAGAAGAGGACAGAAAAGAAAAAAAACTGATCAACAATGTAAAGGTTGTGATAAAACATCATGTGGGTGCGACATGCAGGCAACTCGGAGTAAGAATCAAAGAACATCTTAAAGACACGGAAAAATCGCTGACAAGAAATTTACCAGGCCAGCCAGAAAATTGTCAACTTCTGAAATCCATAAATCAGCCATTACTGGTCATGTTGTACAACACAACCAACTCATTGATTGGAAATACTTGACAGAGACTCCGATTCCTTTCAAGAAAATTCAGAGAGGCAGTTCAAATCAGACAACGGGGAACAAAGTCATCAACCGTAGCTCAAGTATATAATCCACTTCTAGCAAAATAAAGATTTCCTGTGAAAGAGACTACCGATCCATCAAGAGTGGATCGCATGCGTGAGATTCTGGTCCGATGTTTTGGTCCAGGACCATAATCAGCTAAATTATCTCACTATTTTCTAATGAAGTAAAATTTTGCGCCTGGAGTGGTAATTGAACCCACGACTTTCGGTTTACAAGACAAGCGTCCACAAACGCACGCCGGCAGAACATCACTCTTTTGTAATACTTAAACATGTTAAATAAACACATTAGCGGAATAAAGCGCACACATAATCATAAATAGCGCCGCTATGAGACAAGTTGAAAATATATGGTTCGGTACCATATCTTCGGGCCCAAATCTCACATTAGCGAGTAAATCGTCGCGGGAAAATCGGCAGTGGAGTTACACCCACCCACACCCGGGGCTTCGCGTCTCTAGGAGAATCTGGCCTTTGGCTCAAGCCCATTTCTATACGTAATACCTTCGTAAATCCTATGGTATGTAAATGTATTTGTATACGTGTGCGCTTTTTTGTTGTTGTTGAATTTTGTTCCAATTATTCCTGTTATTTTTGTTTTCATGTCTGAAGACCAACCTAAACAAAGTACCTGTGCTGGAAAGCTCATACAAGTAGAAGAATTAGAACGTGGTGCCGTGTCTTACAAAGTTTATGCTTACCATTTGCGATCCATGGGTTTGCCCATTGTTATGGCATATCTCCTTAGTAGAATTCTGCAAGAGCTGGCGAATATTGGGAGGCAATTTTGGCTGGCTGAATGGACCGAAGCAGGCGTGTCTATAAACGGAACGGCAAATTCCGTAAGTGAATGGTTGATTTCATCGTAGTTTATACAACACAGAAGCTCAGTGTAAGATACCAGCCTCGATATTCCGATACAAAACACTAATTATGGAGCACCTCGGAGCTGGGTTTGCATTAAATACACTTTAGCCATTGGTGCCGCAGCTGTAATGCAAGTTATTGGTTTTACTTCGTCTTAATATTCTTGGCTTGACTACAAAAATACCTGCTTTCAAGCCTAGAGAGTATAGAGTTACATTGATCGGTTTGATATCCTTCCCCGCACATGTCTGCACTTCATATCCATAAAAATCGAGCCCATCTGTTATAGCATGAATTCAATTCTGTGATGACAGTAAATGTAACTTTATATATTTTCCGTGGTCTTTGCTTTCTTAAAACAGAGTAATACATGCACAGGTTTTTTTGTAACAGACAATTCAATTAATGATTTGGGATGCTTTAAAATTTGCTGGGATTCGTAGAACTTCAGAGAACACGTTTTTTCAAAACTTGAATTTCATCACTTTCTTTCTAACCCCAAACACCCTTACACATCTTTTTGAGTACGGGCCAGTGCATTCATATCATTTTAAATCCGTGGACACATTGAAAAAAAACTGACAACTTGATTCAAAAAACTGTAGCTCGGCCTATACCTAACAGATTGGAATGATCGTGGCTATAATTTAAGCTTTGTATTTTATTACCGCATATGTTGCAAAATGGTGGGTGCAATCACCATACATTGGTACCCAAATTGTACCTTTTTGGGTACCCTTATGTACATAACAGGTACAATTTAGGTATGGACCACTTTTGGAATAAATGGAAGGTACCTTTTTGGGTAGCATTTAGGTATAGATACCCAAAATATACCTTTATTCGGTACCTTTAGGTACAAACAGGTACAATGTAGGTACCCTGTTAAAAAAATTTCTGTAAATTTACGAAAAGTTCTGGCAGCAGTATTTCCAGACATTTTAGGGTAAATTTACAGAAATTTCTGTCAATTAACGGAACTTTGACAGTAATTTTACAGAAATTTGTCTCATATTACGGAAAAAAATGTGTATTTAACAGAATTTTTCCGTAATTTAAAATTACGGAACCAAAAAAAAAGTCCGGAAATATTGCTGCCAGAAATTTTTGAAATTTTCCGTAAATTACATTTTTTATGTTTTTTTGTTTTTTATTGTTAGTGTTTCTCAAAAGATTTTCCGTAAATTACGGAAAATCTGTTTTCTAATTTACGGAAATTTTTAACAGTGTATGGACTACTTCTGTAACGCATGAGAGGTGCTGTTTAGGTATGGATACCCCAAATGTACCTTCATTAGTTACATTTAGGTATATAATGGGTAGTGATCATTTTACGAATGCATTTAAGTACCATATTAAATATATACCTAAAAGTACCTTTCCCTCGCAAGTATACCTGTCTTGGGTACATTTAGGTTAGGTATAATAAGGTTTACAAAATGTAACCTAAATATACCACCTATAATGTACCTGATCCTTGTTTCAAATGCGGGCCAACTGAAACAGGTACAGTTTACTGTCCAGTACCTATTTACACCTCGATTTGACCAGGAACGCCCTATCTCATTTCTTCTATCATGCAGTCCGAAGAGGTGGACACAGTGTTTTACATCTCCGGTTACGTTTCAATATCTGTGGGTCTTGTCGTATTAACTGCAATGATGGCACTTACTGGGATTGCGGACATGTCACCTTGCCGCAACGCATAATACATGTAGCTTGAAAGCGAATATATTTGGATCGCCTATGCGGTAAGGTTTTGACTTTTCACAAATGTGATTGATATGTGTGTGCGTTAGTGTGAGGCATGTTTGGCTCAGTGAAAAAAAGCGGACTCGTGATTATTAGACCGTTAAAATCGCTAGTTAATCCCACTGTGGTCAAAGTGTGGTGTTCCGGGACAAGGTACTTAATCTCAATACATCGTCGACCCAAGAGAAATCTGGCGGTCTGGGGAATATTACCATCTAAATGCTGATAGGATTGTGTGCTGGCCACAGCCGGGCTAGGTGAAGCGAAATATTTGTGGGACGATTTCCTGAAGGCAAGGTAATAATAATGAGGCAATCAAACGCTTTGTCTCCTTGTGTAAAAGCGCTATATAAATCTATTTTTTTTGTTATATACAACGCCCTTTGGACTTTAAATTTATCATTTGTCATGTGCATGGATGCCTACCGTCAAAATATAATGATTTGCATTCGTCGTCGTTGTCCTATGAGTCATGTCTGACCCTCTGTGGAACGCCTAATGATGAGGTTCCATTCCTGCCTATCCAGTGCTGATCGATAAGCCTCAGTCATTGATACTGCAAGTAGCTACTTGATTCATCAGTCCAACGCAGTTTTTGACCTCTGCGTGAACGACTAACTTCAAAACATGTTCTTGCACAATGATCTTCTCAATGTTGTCTCCCGCTATTCTAGATATGTGGCCAAGTATGAACTGTTGTTTTGTCAACCTTTGCAGACAATGTGGGTGAATCTCCAATTAGACTCCTAACATATTCATGCGTTCTATGTTCCTTCCATGAAATTCTCAGCATTCTTCTCCAGCACCACATCTCGAAGGCGTTGATTCTGTTCTATCAGCTTTTCCTACAGCCCATGTTTCAGAACCATAGGTGGCTATCGGAAACAGAGGCATTCATATGATGTATTTTAAGCTCTGGAATGTCGGGGGGGGTGGTTTGGGCAATTTGTGTTGTGCTAAAAAAGTGTCAATCAATGGCCGTGTTCTAGCCTAGCAAGACGTTTTCTAATGTCCTGAGAATTGCATTCAGGATTGGCAAATTAACCACAATATACCACCATATGAAAGCTTATATCTAAGATTCCATGTACATCTGTTGCTGGTGACATTTGTTACATATTTAATGAGCTAATTTTGCATATGTATGCACACATACCATTATCAAGTTTATTGTTGGTATAGGAATATACCGTAACACTGGAAACGTATAGCTCGGGTTTCCATGCACATCTGTCGCTGGTGGTCACATTGCATATTTTGATGAGCTAATTTGCATAATGAAAATATAATAAATACATTAGTAATGTTTGTGCTCCAACTTCATTTTGTTGACATTTTGACTTCATTGCAAAAATGCAGGTTTTTTGTGATCGAAAGGTTCAATCGTGTTAGGATGAGAATGGACTACCGAAGGAACAAGAACAACCATTTTAAAGTTATGTAATGTTGTTTTTTTTTTTTTAATTTTTTATAAAAAATAAATATCACATCAAACAAATCAAGTCTTATCGTAACGTGCACTATGAAATAGTGTCTAGAAACTTGGTGACAATTAGGGGTTTGTTATTACACATGTTAAAACTCTAACACTTGGTATCAAATGCCTCAACACCAGAAACGTCCAAATCCTAAACATGTTTAGATTTTGAACATGTTTAGATATGTGTTTAGATATGAAACTTATATTATCAAAATGGTGTAGATTAGTGTTTTAAAAGTGTTTAATAGTGTTTATAACAAAAAAAATGAATTAGCTTTTGTTTTGTTGTTTTTGTTTTGGTGTTTGGGAGAACTGGACATACTTTCTTACACTGTTATATTGGTGTTCATTTTTTATTAAGTTTCTTCGACACTACTCCTGCAGGAAGAATTTGAACCAGATTATCCAGGGACACAAACATCATAGACTTTGTGAGTATTTCAATTCGAATATTCCCTTACTTACTCTATACATGCAGTTTTGCCATATGCCATAAATAATCATTTACCTGAATTATGAATTGGCAAATGATTGAGCCAAGTTTAGGTGTCAAAATCTCATCTGTTTTAAAATTAAGAACGCGCAGGATTATCCAGCAACCTAATTACCGACCTACCTCTACCTACCTTACCACCCTAAACACCCCCCCCCCACACACACACACACACACACACACACATCATGTCTACGTAATATACCTACGAGAGGTTGGTTGAAAAGTTCTGAGCTAAGATTAAAGGATATAAGCTGTGCATTTTCTCTCAATTTGCCAGTATTTCAACTTATCAAATGAACTTGTGGAAGTTTTATGTGGCTAACTTTTAATTATTTTTTCGGAAAGACTCCCATATGTACCCACCCCCCTCGTATATATTACATGATACAAAATTTATTTTGGGCTTGTTGATCAAACGGAACGCTCGGAATAAACAGCTTAACATATAATTTAAATTTTATTTTTGCTGAATATATGAGAGGGGGATACATATGGAAGTCTTGCCATTTTTTTCTACTATTTCTACAAATCATTTTTAGTCATGCAGGGTGCACCCGGAACCTATAAAAATCATTAGCATTGTTTTTAAAGAAATGGAACATGCGACATTAGGTGGCAGTCACATTTGGTCTCCTTGCCATGCCGCTTTGGACACACTTTCTGACGATATCCCAGGACAGGGCATCGTGGTGACTTGTCTCCTCTCTCCTCGTGATCCTCTTATAATTCCTGCTGCTCTTGAAATGGTGTTGACATAATGCAAAATTGAGGAGGTTGATGATCATACCCATTCTCTTCGAAAACATTTGATTTCTGATAGGTTTTGGAGGGACCAAACTTACAAAATAGTCACTCTAAACTTTCCACTTGTTCATTTAATGAGTTGAAATAATTTAAGTAAGTAAAATCTGTATCAGATTCACGTCTTCTACGCATAGCTTCGGAACTTTTCATCGTCCCACCCAATTCACATAGCAGGAACCTGGTTAACTGGTAAATGCTATTGCTATTCAGCAGGTACCTGTTATAACTGACTCAATGTATACACTGCATACAGTGCTCTCATATCACAATACTAGTATCGCTTTATTCCGTAAAGCTTATGTAGGATTAAAATCAATCACCTCCCACATACTCCCTCGCTAGTGTAGTATAGTGGATAAGAGCATCGATTATAATGCAGGTATCACAGGTCGAATCCAACCATGGCCTTTTTAAAATAAATTTATTTCAATATTATTTTAGAGTAAAGAGAAACATTACTAGGGTTGGAAATACGCGTGTACAATACGTTAAGAACAGTAACCCGTTCCCTGGAACATGTGTATTGCACTGTATGCATGTATACATGAGTCAGTTATAACAGGTACCTGCTGAATAGCATCTACCAGTTATAACAGGTCATGCTATGTGAATGGTCAATAGTCCTTAATAAATATATATGTACATAGACAACAGACGGGCACTACACGTACGCGCGCGAGAACACGCTCACAGCGCTCACACACCACACACACACACACACACCCACTTCCACAAAACCACACCTAAGACACGCACAGACAAAATGAGATAAACTTTTTTTGCCATTTATTCAAATTCCTGTTGATTTTCTTTTTCCCCAGAAACTGTTCGTTACATACACCTCGTTTTGTATATTATTTGATAGCATTAATTGCAAGTCTACTGGTGATAACAACAATTACACCAATCTTTCTCGTCGAGATTCTGCCATTTGTAATTGTTTACTACTATTTGCAAAAGTACTTCATGTGTTCTTCAAGGTATGTTCCGAAACACCAGGACATTTCCAGGAATGTAGTCCCAATGTAGTTCAATGTAGTTCAAACCCGTTTTAGCCTATTTGAATGCTTTATTAACCCCAATTATATAGATCACAACCTACAGTGACTAAGCCAATATGCCATCATTATGTATGAGATAATTAAGATGATGATTAAACCCTATAGAGATGGAGAAATAGTCATGCAGGGAAGAAGCGGGATTGCACTGACTTCCATTGGAAAGACTATGATTGTCAGAGGTTTTACTGCAACTTTTAAATCCTGGGTGGGTTCGGTCAAGTGGGCATTATTAATATTTTCAACAATACTAGTCGATCGCCATAAATGAGGTGTCAAAATACCGCTTCCAATTATATGTATGATCCGGCGATCGTTGAACGTGACAGACAAATTTCAGGGGTGTTTATAAGTTGACAAGGTTACTTGAATTAGAAAAAAACGATAAGGTTAAAGACACGGCGGAAGAGAAAATAAAGTGAGCATCACTCAAAACTTTAAACGGCTTAAATCGTGGTGCACTTATGAAATCGCCTTTGTTCTCAAAATTAATGAAGCAAATCGGATGAAATTTGAACAATGAAGGAAATAATAGGCCTTACGAGTTAATGCAAATTTACAAAATGTTTAAAATAATTTTGAAATATCTCACAAACTAAAAGCATTGCATTTGGGAGACACGCGGTATATACAAATTACGTTAATTACTAATTGGCAATTGATCATTTCTTTGTGTTGCCCTGCCTATTTTGTAGTGTATGTAGTAGATAAGTTGACCAGACTAGTGTTTGAATTTATTCAAAACGCGGTGTAAAATTAGAGTATTGCCATTAAGAGACCCTCGGTCACTGGTGAAATTGCTAACCACATGCGTGATGATTCAAGCAGTCCAAACAACGTATTATACGGATTCACTATATTCCGTTTAGACTGCTGAATTCATCGAGATCACTAGTCACCCAGGCTCTCTAAATGGCAACACCTGTAAATAGGTCTATATCAGAGTACATGAACTCGGGATACAGACAAATGATACCTGTAATTATATTGTTCAATTGTTCTCTCAAAAAGGGATTACTGTAATATCTGCTTAATAACATAACTAAAAGGGATCTCAAAAGACTTCAAAAACTTCAAAATAAATGTGTTCGGCTCATTTTCCGGCAGCTCTGATGTTGCACATGTTACATCAGTTTGGACAAACTGCATTGGCTGCCAGTCTACTAAAGGATTAGTTTCAAAAACATTCTGCTATTCCCTCAATACATCACGGACTGTATTCAGATCAAATCACAGCCTTGTGCTATGTCCACTCGCTTATCATCTACGGTATGCTTGAAATTCCACCATAAGGTAGAAAGATCATAATCAAAAATGTTTTTTCCTTAAAGAAATCAACTTTCTGTTTTGTCCGTTTTGTAATTTTCAACCATTGTGAAAATCCAAAAATGCTAGTTACCATATTTTAATAACGTTTGTTTCCTTAGCAACGCGTTTAAACCTTAGTACGGATATTTTGCAAAAACTTACAGAAATAAAAAAAATGGAAACACTTTGTTCTATACAGACCAGGGAACCAGGCAATACAACCTCTTTTACAAGAGTATCCGAAAACCTATTTTTGGCCTTTTTCTCAGTTTCTATTTTGGAACCAAAGTGTCATTTTTGATGCACAATATCTCCAGTTTTGTTTCTTCAAATAAAATGCCATTTGCCAGCGTTGTTCATTAGATGATACTGCTTGTACTGACGTTTTTTTTTTTATCTTTTAAAAGTCTACCCCGATTTGGAGTATTAGCATTAAACATATTAATGAGCTGCTGAAATTCATGAATTTTCATATTTTGGGATATTAATCAAAACCTTCTCATAAATTAGAGAAAATAAAATCGTCCGTACCAGGCACTTGTGTAATTAAATAAATACCAAGTTTTATGTTGAAGGTGGTACACTTTGGTCAGGAGAACGCATCAAAACTTTCTTCAAATGAGCAAAACATTGGCGGCCATATTGGATCTCTCATTTGCATAATTTATTCAGGAAAGTGTCGGATGCACATAATTTCACAATATTACTTTAATATTATGTATGAAAAGACATGAACATTGTTTAAATGAAGAATTTGTGTTTTATTTTGTTGATGATGGCTTTGAATTGTCTGCAAAAGTTAGGGTAATATTTGTTTAAGTTACGTTAAAAGTATTCATGACGTCTGTACTTACAGGGAATTGCAGCGGCTCGATAGTACAACCAGATCGCCAGTGTTTGCGCAGTGTTCAGAGACTTTAGGAGGATTGTCAACAATAAGCGCATAGGGTAATGGAAAACGCACTATAGGCCTATATCCATTTTCAAGTTTATATTAAAATCGGTCTAACATTGCGTAAATGGGCTGGTTCAATATGTCTATATCAGGTGAATAACTCGAATAAGATCTGGATATTGAATCTTATTCAGAAATTCTTTTTGCGAAATGATTGTTTATGTTAGACTGAATTCATAATTAATACAATATATGCTTCCATACAGCGAAGAAGAAAGATTTTTCAATTGCTATGGAAAAGATTGACACCAACAACACAGCCTATCTTTATCTTAAGATGGTTACAGCTGGATCGGAGCAACTGTATGTCAGTAGTATCTTTCACAACTGTGTGTTATCCTTTCTGCTTTAAATTTTATTTACTAGCGTTATTGCATGTCACCTGAAGTCTTCAAAATGTAATTATTATTTTGATTAGACACGTCGTGGAGCAGTGATCTAATTAAAAATTGCAGTAAAACGAAGGATGTCGAATTTCACTACAAATCTATCTACGCTATAAAAGATATATTCTGCCAAAGCTGTAATATCTGAAATCAATGAAGCAGATATAAGATATTAGTGAATTAAAAACTGATAATGTGGTATGATTTGATTTTTTTTATCCACAGCTTCCCCTAAAATTCACTCGCGATACAGAAAATAATCAATCACTCACACAAGAAGTTCATCCTGAATGCGAATACTACAGGTTGCAATTAAATGAAATTGAGCAAACGGATATTTCTTTTAGATTAGCCCAAAGTCCTGGGATTGTTATTCTCATCAGAAATGATGGACAATTTAGAAACTGAATTTGTAGTTTATACTTAACATTCACGAAGGGTCCAGGTCCACAAAAAATATATCGATCTACGATTTATGGAATGGCACTCTCGGCCGAAACAAAAATTACACCAAGATTGAGGTTTAAAATGAGTACATAAATTTTAACGCAATTTCGTTTGACAGTTACATGAGACATAAAGATAGGTGTAAAAAAAATTAATTTATATTAAAAAGGTAGTCTTTTGGAATAGCTTAACTTATAAATGAATAGATCGATCTCAAATGAGTGTCGTGCATTTCACTGTACCATATGCTCAGAATTTATAATTTAATCAAAACTGCCGTGTTCCCACGCAAAAAAAACAGGCTACGGTTTTCCTACAACTAAGGAGAAGAGAGGCGTTGGCTCAATGTCGTATTGAAAAATCAAGTGTTGCGGAATAACGCGTTCAGGTGTTTTTATATTTTTGCACAGCTTAGACTATGTACTTAAGACGCATGTAAATATGTTGCACTACATATTAATCCTTAGCACCTCAGGGTTATTTAACCATTTGCTTATTCGTGATCCGGACCTCATTTTTTTGTTGATGGTCCACTAGGATATCCCGAGAAAATGTTAATTCAAAATTAAGTGATTTTTTGTCGAGGTCCGTTTTAATGTTATGAGCAAATGTTTATATCACAGTTGCTCGCAGGCAAATGGAAAATTACGAATTTCTTCCAGCGGGATCGAATTTGCAGTACGATAAAGCACACATGCTTTGATATAAAAATCTAACCTCTTTTGGGGGGAGGGGGGTAAGTACGGGGGGATGGGGGTAGGAGGGTTTCGATCACGAAATGCACCTTTAAACTACAGGGTGAGTCCACAAGATTCCTCGGTTTGTTTTAAAAATTTTTACAACTCAGTTGAAAAATCTCCCGAAGATATTGTAATATCACATATATAAAAAGGCTTATTTCAGCTACTAGAGGAAATTTTGTGAAATTTGATTTGAAACTTCTTGCATTGAGAAGTTATGCTAACTTAAAGAAAGATAGGTACCCATTTTTTCACTCTGTCCACGGAATCACTGTTGTGAATATGAGACTTTGATGAGTCTACACAAGATATCATGACATTCTTTGCTCTTGCTTTGATACTTTGTGCAAACTTTAAATATCAAGGAAAAAAATGTCAAAGTATTTCATTAGTCGAAATCAATAAATATGAACTTATAACACCCAAAACGTCTGAAGCATTATTTCACTGAATGTTCGAAATTGTTTCACAGCTTTCGAGGAACACTTGAATGCACGGTATGTTAGAAATCCTATGAAATAATAGAGAGGTTGATCCCATTTTTAGCCTACCCCTTCTAAATCTGAGGGGGGGGGGGGGGACTATTTGGGGTTAATATTGAACATAACACCCATTATAGTCTACCTGTCTTGCCCTTTTGCATCGCATCGCTTTCTCTCCTTCCCTCTCTTTTTACTCCCTTTCTGCCCACCTTTCCCACTTTCCCATGCTTTTACCGGTTTTAGCTTAAGCTTATTTGTGGTCAGACCCATGGGGGAGGGGGACAATGCGTTCCTTCCCATGGCCCCAATGACGCTAATGTCATTGACTATTGTTAGAAATATTATCAACAACAGTTGCTATGGATTAGGTAATGGTTACTTTAGGAAAAAAAGGTTAGTTAAGCTTTACCGGTGACAGTAACTCAATGGATTTACTGCTGTGGACGTGTAGAGAAGTGACAATCCGTGGTCGATATGAGTTTTGGCGGCTTTCCGTTAATTGACATCTTCTACTGTAGCGGAAAGGTATTAAACTTGCGATTTTTTTACAATGACAGTGGATATAATGAGCGATGTTTTCATTGTATAAAAACTAAATTTTAAACTTGTTAAATATTTTTAATTTTTCTGACATCGAGTGTAAATCTTTTGATAACCCTGTATTTAGAAGTTGAATTGTGTTATACTAGTGGGGAAAATTAACACTGTGTGTGCATTCTTCCCATCTTTATAAGCGAGTCCGCCGAGTTTAAAGATGTCTACGCCAGCCGCTGTCATAAAAGCCCAAGTAAAAACACGTACCGTTCGTTCATCCGTAACATCTGTTAATGTATTTTTGATTGATAATTACTTTTAAATTAAAATAATTTTTGTTATTGCACAGAATTTTGTCGTATTAGCCCATCATACTGCTGGCCAATCTCACTACAGTGGTCACTATGGAAACGTCTGGACTGAGTTCGAGTTTAGTGGTTTGGACTTATCGTACTCTGTGACGGTGAGCTTTCAATACATAAATATTACAATAAAACAAGTCGCTCATGCGTGAATCTTTTTTCCACTTGCCCATCGTAGGAAATTTTTGCAATCATTATAAAACTATGTGGCTTTCACAAATTTTAGAATTTCAGGAGGTTCTCATCGTTGGTAGTTGAGGGAATTATCGCAGTGCAATGTTTTATTTGAGTGAAGGCCGATTTCATTTCATTAAATTAGGTTTTCTTTCTGTCGGCCTGAATAATGGTTAACAATCTTTTTTCATTTGGGGAACAATTCTTTTTCAAATGGTGTTCGTTAAACGAACTAACCATTATTATCAACATAAATCGTGGTGAAATCCCTGAGGGTGCCATGGTTCTTCAATTGGCATTAATTAATTGTTTTAGTTACCAGTTACCTCATGAAGTCCCGTGCTATTATTTAATTCTTGTTTTTCTTCTCCGAGAGATCACCAGGCTGGCTTTTTTTCAAATAGACGATATGTAAAACAACAGGACTTCCTTTACTGGACAAGGAAACACAATCTACGCTCGAGAAAAATTGGCATTCGTGTAGTTGTTTCTTCATTGCGTAGAAGATTCCGGGTCATCGGCAATCAGCGAATCAGCATGCGATGCTGATGGGGAAGGACAAATCTACTCCAAACATATAGGACGGCTTACATGGAAAACGGTCAACACGTTCACATTTAGTCAAACTTTCATACTTTATTTCTAGACACTTTGCAATCTTGGGCACTAAGCTGAACGCATAACGATATACAAATACTGCATATTTAACCGAAAACAGCAAACAAATGCACAACGGAGGACAGTCGGAAACATGTTGTTATATGCTATATACATTTTATAGTGTGTCGTAGAGTTTTTTTCAAAAAATTTCTCCAGTAATGATTGCTGCGATGCATGATTGGGGCAGAGTGAGTGGATGATGATAAGGGGTTCGCGGTCGAGGTCTCCTTTGTGCGGGTGAATGAATAAAGATAAATCCGGGATGGTGGAAGTCGCTGTGGTTCCTTCTCATGTCTTTTTTCCAATCAACTCGGTTTGGGATTTTTATAAGTTAGAATGGTACACCCGACAAGAATACCAACTCCTCTCCCGAATCCCGTGTATGTGCCGTACAATGTGGGGAGTGTCAGCTTTTAAACTGAGAAAATGTTCAGTAATTACCCATATTTTTTTTAGGTTACTTATCTTTTTTTATAATCTTTTGAGATGAATGCTGAGGTTGGAAATTCAAATGAATGCCGTGGAAAGAGTACAACACATAAACACAGTAATCAACGAAGATCAAACAGGTGTGTTTCTAGTGTTCTTACTATTGATTTAAAACGGCAGCCTATTGTACTATCAAGGTTAATGACTATTCATGGATGACGGGGATAGTCGAAGTTAACTAGCATGCTTATGGAATATTTATGAATATTCTCAATCAGCGGTGGTGGTGGAAACTCTGAAAAATCAATTAAAATATAGGGTCCACTGGACTTTACTCTTCAGTGGCGACATATTGCCGCTCATCCAACCTGTCTCCCAGGCAAAAGATTCAAGATTGAATTCAATTTAATCCATGTTAATCTGCGTCTCACCTCCACATAGTTGCCTATGATGGCCATTTCTACAAAAACCCATGGATGTACGATGGGATCAGCGGTGTCGCCAATCATCGCCAATTTATACATGGAGCGTTTTGAAACCGTTTCGCCTTCAATCTTACGGGCATACTCCAAACAACTTGGTGCTTAAACACTGCCAAAATATAACCCCCCCCCTCCCCCCCCCTCCCCCCCCCCAAAAAAAACTTCACTCCTAATTACTCTTAGAGACAGTTTTGTGTAGAGTCGTGGAATGTAAAGAATGTTTTGGAAAAAGTGTGTATGAAATGAAGGACAAGGGTGAAGGCCCAAAACCACAACTAGAAAGACTCGACAACTGGTTATACCACATTCAAAAATCGCCTTGGTACCCTTGCGACCGTGGAGAGAAGACATACAAACAGTGTATGCGAACTCTAATCGTATAGATTAAATTTGATAGGATTGATCTTCAGACTGCACATAGGGGTCTATGAGGGTGCAATCCCAGAATTGCACCATTTTGGAAATTCACCCACTAGGGTCATTGATCCCACTGAATCCTATTTCTAACACCATAAAAACCATGACTTATGCTTATTTTAGGCCCATATAAAAGGTTAGTACTTAGGGCAATTTTTTGCATTGATCATGAATTGTCTAGTGGTTCATTAAACTTTTGGAAAACTTATCCCTAGTACTGACATGTGTTTAGTAATTACAGTTATAGGCCACATTGCATGCATTAGGGGATTGATTCAAAAACACCCTTTGGTCTGCCATCAACCAACTTTAAAAATGGCAAAGCAAAAAGATAAGGGAGGATGGAATACCTACTGAAGTTGTCAAATGAGCTCGGATCCAAGATATTATTTCCACTTCTGTAAATGAAAGTTCGATGGCAACTGTCGCCCAGAACAGTGGAATAAGACCAACATTAATTCCCATTCCTAAATCAGGCGACCTAAGCAATCCTGAAAACTACAGAGCATCATCAGTCTAACCTCCCTGTAGCAAGGACCATACATAGAATGCTGTAAATCGTATTGTGGCCAACTTTTGAGATATAATCAGAACGGTTTTGCAAGGAAGTGGAACATTCGTCGCCATGCGGAAGGGATCCAGGCACGTAATTTTTTTTTTAATTTCCCCTTAAAATGTTTACCTAGAAGCTTTTTAGTAAAGCTTTTGATAGCATACACGGGGGAAGATGTGCAAAATCTTCATGCTATGGATTCACTTAAGATATGGCAGCTGTAAGCGTATGATTGGCAACACTTTGCTAAGGTACCTCCCTGATGCGCACAAGGAAGGAATTTGAAATAAGGGCAGGGTTTCTTCAAGGAGATTACCCTCGCTCCTTCCATCTTCCTGTAGTTCTAGACTACTGCCTCCGTCAAGCCATTCTTCCGGAACAAGACAGGTAACTTGGATTTACCACCAAACCAAGGCAATCCAGGCGAATGGAAAAGCAGACCATCACAGATCTTGGGCTTTGCTGATGAATTGGCACCTTCTTTCAGATTACTACCGACCAGGCACAAGAACAAGGAACTTTACTCTGTAAATAGATGTGAGAAGGTGGACTTAAAATCAATGCCAGAAACAAAATTCATGTCCTTCAACTAAAATACCCCATACCACTCAAAACACATTGTATAAATAGTACTGGCAGCCAGGACAATGACTTCAAATACCTGGGTGCTCGGTTAAGCAAACTTCTAAGCCAAGACTATATATACGAAAGGGAAAATGGCTAGCTAACAAAAGCTGCTAGTAAGTCAGGAAGTCAGGTTCTCCCTAGAGAAACAAAAAAATCAAAAGGGTTCTGAGCATGGACCATACCAACAGCTTGAACGAAATATAGATGGTGGACACTAGACTTTTAAGGGAAGCCCTTAATATAAGTTGGAAACACAAGATCCCCAACCAAAAGCTCTATGGAGACTCCCAAAGATATCCACAAAAAAATCAGAGAAAGAAAGAAGACCTAAGAGGCTGGGGTCACCAAGAGAAGCTGCGATGCTAGCAATCATTCTAGGGTCAAAACATGGTATTACTGGCCACAGGAAATATAAAACATAATTTATATTGCACACCCTCCTAGAGGATACTGGAGTTGAATGTGTGTCTGAGATGGCAACCCTCATGGAAGACAAAAATGGATGGAAATCCGGCTGCAGCTATTATGCTATAACACTGTTTACGTGTGTTCGTAATAGTTTTCAAAAATTCTCCAGTAATGATTGCTTTAGGCCGATCATCGATTGGGGCAGAGTGATGATGATCAAGGGTTGCCTGGTCGATGTCTCCCCGTTTGTGCGGGTGAATGGAATAAACAGATTAAAATCCGGATGGTTAAGTCGCCTGTGGTTCCTTCTCATTTCTTTTTTCCATCAACCTCGTTTGGGATTTTTATAATTAATAATGGTCCCCGACAAGAATACCAACTCCTCTCCCGATCCCGTGTAATGTGTGCCGTACAATGTGGGAGTGGCCGCTTTTTAAACTCTGTGATGAAATTGTTTCATTATTAATTCCCATATTTTTTCAGGTTACTTATCTTTTTTCTCATCTTTTGAGATGTACTGCTAATTGGAAATTCAATGAATGCCCCCCCCCGTGGAAAGAGTACAACACTACACACAGCTAATCAACGAAGATCAACAGGTGTGTTTCTAGTTCTACTAATCTTGATAAACGTGCAGCCTATGTACTATCAAGGTATAAATGCTGTCAGGGATGACGCGACTAGTCCTAAGTAATAGCCTTCTTACTGGAATATTTATGAATATTCTCAATCAGCCGGGTGGTGGGAACCTAAAAATAAATCGATTATAAATCTAGTCCCTGGACTTACTCTCTCACGTGCGACAGAGTGCACTCATCACCCTTAATCACCAGTCAAAAGATCAGATTGATCAGATTTTATCCAGTTAGCTGCGTCTCAACCTCCACCTATTGTTGCGTATGATGGCCATTTCTACAAAAACCCATGGATGTACGATGGGAGCACGGTGTCGCATCATACGCCAATTTATACATGGATCGTTTTGAACGTATTCGCCCTTCAATCTTACAGTGGCATACTCCAAAACAAACTTGTGCTAAACACGCACCAATATAACCCCCCCCTCCCCCCCCCCCCCCTCCCCCCCCCAAAAAAAAAATTACTCGCTATTACTTAGGAAGTTTGTCGAAGTCGTGACTAGTAAATAATGTTTTGTACCGTGGTGTAAATGAAGGACAAGTAAAAGGCAAACACAACTAGAAAGACTCGACACTTGTATACCACCTTCAAAATCTCCTTGTAACCCTCCGAACCGTGGAAGATGAGACCCTACCACGTGTATGCGAACTCTAATCCGTATAGAATTAATTTGATTATGGTGATCTTCAGACTGCCATCAGAGGGTTATTGAGTCACATCCCAGCATGCACCAGTTTGTGAAATTTTCACCTCATAGGGTCATGTGATCCCAGAGAATCCTATTCTAACACATAAAAACCTGACTTTTTTCTGCTTTTTTTAGCCCATAAAGCGTTAGTATTAGGAATTTTTGCATGATCATGATTGTCTCGTGGTTCTTAAACTCCTTGGAACACTTATCCCTAAGTATTGACAATGTTTAAGTCATTCCAGTATAGGCCATTGCAATGTGCATAATTGGATTGATTCAAAACACCCCTGGTCTGCCATCAACCAACTTAAAATGGCAAGCTATGGGAGGAGGGAATACCTAACCAAACGAGTTTGTCAAATGCTCCCGGATCCCAGATCTTATTTCTCCACTTCTGAATGAAGTTTTCGATGGCAACTGTCGCCCAGAACAGTGGAATAAGACCAACATAATTCCCATTCCTAAATCAGGCGACCTAAGCAATCCTGAAAACTACAGAGGCATCAGTCTAACCTCCATAGCTAGCAAGACATACAAGAATGCTGTTAAATCGTATTCGTGGTCACATCGGCCCACTTTTGAGATATAATCAGAACGGTTTTTGCAAAGGAAGTAGGAACATTCGTCGCATGCTGGAAGGGATCCAGGCCCGTAATATTCCTGCAGTACTAACCTTTGTTGACTTCCGCAAAGCTTTTGATAGCATACATGGGGGAAGATGTGCAAAATCTTCACTGCCTATGGAATTCCACTTAAGATAGTTGCAGCTGTAGAGCTTATGTATTGCAACACCTTTGCTAAGGTTACCTCACCTGGTGGCGACACAGAAGAATTTGAAATAAGGGCAGGGTTTCTTCAAGGAGATACCCTCGCTCCTTCATCTTCATTGTAGTTCTAGACTACTGCCTCCGTCAAGCCATTCTTCCGGACAAGACCAGGGGACTTGGATTTACCACCAAACCAAGGCAATCCAGGAGAATTGAAAAGCAGACCATCACAGATCTTGGCTTTGCTGATGACTTGGCCCTTCTTTCAGATACTACCGACCAGGCACAAAAACTTCTACTTGTACTAGAGACAGAGGCTGAGAAGGTTGGACTTAAAATCAATGCCAAGAAAACAAATTACATGTCCAACTAAAAGACCACCATACCACTTAAAACCATGTATAATAGCATACTGCAGCCAGTCAACGACTTCAAATACCTGGGTGCTTGGATAGCAACTTCTAAGCAAGACATCTATGTACGAAAGGGACAAACATGGCAAGCTAACAACAAGCTATGTAAGATCACGAAGTCAGGTCTCCCTAGAGAAACAAAAAATCAAAGTGTTCTGAGGACATGGACCATTACCCAAAACAGCGTGAACGAAATCTAGATAGTTGTTACACTTAGACTTTTAAGGGAAGCCCTTAATATAAGTGGAAACAACAAGATCCACAACCCAAAAGCTCTATGGAGATCTCCCAAAGATATCCACAAAATCAGGAGAAAGAAGACTAAGGTCTGCGGGTCACCAAGAAGAAGCTGCTAGCAAGTTATTCTCTGTGGATCAAACATGGTATACTGGGCCCCCCCGCAACAAGGAATATAAAACATTTAAACATAATTTATATTTGCACACCCTCCTAGAGGATACTGGAGTTGAATGTGTGTCTGAGCTGGCAGCCCTCATGGAAGACAAAATGTGGGGGGGGGGGGGACTGGAAAATCCCGGTGCCAAGCTATATATCAAACCAGCGGAAATTCCTCTCTGATGATGATGGTCGACTGAGGGCGAACGATAGAAATGATGATTATGATGATGGGCGTGTGAATAATTAAATGCATCTTTTACTTACGAATGGCTGAGGCAGCAGATTAAAGACAAAAAGAAGCAAGTTCCCTAACACACTGTAGTTGTAAACTCTGGAATTGCGCTTTCATGACACGTGTTCTTCAGGTGGGCAGCAATTGTAATGCTGTCTGTATGTCGTCGAAATTCTTCGTCCCGATTTGTACCTAGGCTGCTTAGGTGATGCCTTTGGAAAAAATACCTTTGTTTATTGGACTACAACGCCTGTTAACACGGAGGAAGGAAGGTTTAGCACATTCAACGAATGGGTATATGGCCGGCAATTCTCCAGACCTCACTCCTATCGAGCAAATACGGGACCACCTTAAGCGAGTCAGTACATTGGATGACTTGTAATAGTTTTACAACAGAATCGGTTGATATTCCTTCTTTTGGTCGTCTGCTGAATTAATGACTACAGCCGTCATTTATTATAAAATCGATCGTTTAACAATACGGGCGTGATTAGGGGCACAATCATATCCAGGTGGGGGCTAATTATATTAAAAGCTTTACAACAATGCAAAATATCAATTTGCAAATCGAGGTGCGCAATTTTTCAAATGTCCAGTGCCTCTTTGAACAAATAATAGTTATAGAAGGAAGAATCAGTTTACCAACCAAAATGTGGACAGTTTCCTCTTGTATCGAGCAATCGATCCCCATTTGGGTTATATGTTCGTGTGTCGTGTGTGTGATGCGTGATTCTGTTACCTACGTTATATGATTTTTTTCTCCGACATTGTTCTACATAATGTGTAAAAAGTTTAAGGAAGTCTTTATATTTCTTCAGGTAAGGAGCATCCGTCAAATTGGCCAAATCAAGGAGCTATCACAATGGAGAACATCTGCGTGCGATATGCGGAAGAGTTACCTCCTGTGTTACATTCAGTATCTTTATATATTCGACCAGGAAGAAGGTACGGAGCTCCATGATTACATATCCACATGTGGACAAACACCTGTATCTGATTGTAATTGTCTGAACACAAAAATTAGACTAGGTAAATGAACAGTTTCAAAAATATATTGCGAAAAACAATCTGTTGACAATACGATTCAATTCAAGTTCGTTGTCTGTTTTTATTTATTTATATTTTTGTCGTCATATCAATAGGTAGGAGTCGGTGGAACAGTTACCGGCAGCGGAAATCTTCCTTGACTTTGACCAGTTGTTTAGACTTATCGACACTTTCCAAGGTTAGTAGTATTTTTTAAAATATTATTCCTTAAAGGAATACTCCGCCATTGACGAGGACATTCGTACTTGCTTGTATCTTCCTCCGACGATGGCGGCCACGCTAGCTGCATCCAATATACAATCATCAATTGAGGAATGTAGTTACAGCAATAGGTAATACCACAAGATGCTTTGATGTGCGGACGGCGTGGGGTCTTTCCTACAGTCCTAGGTCCTAATCTACGGACCTCATCATGTCCAATTCTTCGTGAATAAAAGGTAAAAGATTAATTTTACTTTGGGTCGTTTATAACTTCCAAGGTTGGTAAAATTACGAAAAACATTGCTTGATAACGTAACAAATTCAGATTTTTTGCAACATTTCTTTTGTACGCATTAAACCAATGACCCGGCGTCTTAAATTTGGATTTCTCGGTTGCTCACGAGCTCCAATGACCCAAAGGTCTGACAGTATATAACGTTAGAGAAAGTGTAGAACGCGGACATTCATTTACCAATGGGCGTGTTCCGAGGTCGAGAGTGAGGGAGGGTCCAAATGGTACAGGATTTCTGTATTATTGGAAGAAATGTCAAATAAAACCAAGTGATCGGATTTTGCTAGAAGAAAAAAAGCAAGGTGGTTGATACATTAAATTTTTCATACTATTTTATATTGACGCCGTTGACATATTATACAGTCATGCGATTAAACCATCTTCCATTCGGATACTGCGCAGGTAGTAAGGATCTTAGCGCTTTCTTGCAAAATGAAGGGCTCTGAAATTACCCTTGATCCTCAACGCGATCCTGAATACAATTTTGGGTCGATTACTTTTCCTGATCCAACCAAAGGATATGTTTTGTAACATAGCCCTAAAAAAAAGGGGAGGTGCACCGCTATCCTTATAATTTGGCAAATAAAACGTCCTAACAAGGCCGGATTAGTAACAAGGTGTAGCTTTGGATTTTCAATTTCCATGATACCAAAAGTACTGACATTTCTCCGTTCGACTTTACAATAATATAATCCCAGCAAACCTCTTTGCTTTATACAGTGATTTATAAAGCCCATTAGTCAACGCACTGCAGAGTCCCTGTCACTTCACAATGTTTGTAATTGATTGTATCTAACAATGACCAGCAGGATAGTTATAGACGGTGAAGATATCGCCAGATTACCTCTAGCTACCCTCCGTCGTCGTTTGTCTATTATTCCACAGGATCCGATACTGTTCACTGGGACAATTAGGTAAGGATACGTATATTATATTATTTGCTTATTTAGTAGTCTGAAGGTTCACAAGATTACCTCATATAAACTATTGACAAATATTTCCATATTTAATTGTGAACTTTCTTTTAAAAAGTGCGTTTTGAATGAATCGTGGCTCGCTGCTATTAACTAGTTATGTAAAGATTTGTTCAAAATATATGAAATTTACCTCCATGTTTTTAAAAAATATCATTGACATTAAATTAATATATATTGTTCGAAACAATGCATGTTGGTGTTCGTGTAATTTCCTAGTTTGTAGTTCGGAAGATTAACCTTCCACCCATACACAAACTTTACCCAAGCCTCGTGTGCATTTTGCGACCACTTCTGCGTCCCCCATAGGACAGGTGCAAAATATATGTACCCGTGTACTCCCCTCTACATTTTCATCCTTATACCGTCAGTGGCCTGATGGGATGGGATATTGTGTGTAATTTATCTCCATCTTTACTGTGGTTGACTTCCCAGTACGTGCCAATCAGAGACAAAAAACTCATAATGGATGACACGTCTTGTAAAGTTATATAACTACGTTTTATTACATAGAAACGTACCTTGGATTTTAGAAAAGTGCAAAAATAACAAAATAGTCTCGTCTGATAGAGTTACGGTTATAATGTTAGCTAGCTAGCTAGCTTTGTCGTCGTTTGGTATTTCAAAACGCCATTACAGAACCTGTTAACCAGCCACAATTTGGTATAATGATAAACAGGTCAATAAGATTTCCTCTTTTCAGTTTTTAAATATTTTTGCTCCCTTGGTAAGAAGAAGCTGATAAAACAACTCAATATTATATACAATATTATATAAATGTTTTGACTTTGTAGAGCTATCGCGACCCAGAAGGTATAAGGAAGGACAACGATTGTGGATGCTTTAGAAACTTGCTCACTGGAAACTGTGGTATCTGGAATTTGGGGATGGTCGGGGTAGATTGGTGTATGTGGAAATATGTTTAAATATCACCTTCCAGCAAATATAACATAAGGTATTTCGATGAATTTAGCTGAAGCCAAGTTATTTCCCCCTCTGTATGCTTTTCAGATATGTTATTTGACAAATAGATTATGAAGTGTCGGAAGGTGGCGAAAACTTCAGTGTTGGTCAGAGGCAACTATTTGTTTGGAGGCGAGCATTTCTCGCAAAACTCACGCATCATTGTCATGGATGAAGCTACCGCTTCTATAGACTACGGCACGGTAATGACTGCAACAGGCACTAACAAAAACAAACTTTTAAATGTATTTTTACATGTAAAACCATTAAAGGTGTATTTTCTGAAGAATCATGATATTCATATCAGCATTTATATCGGTTACATTGGTTACAAATACACTGATTGTTTTATCTTATAAACAGGAAACGGTTCTTCAAACAGTTGTTGGTTCTATCTTCATTGATCTAAAACTATCATAACAATAGCTGTAAGTATACTTTTCCGGAGAATGCAAGTAAATAGTTACAAAAGCATTCTTCAATCCATAATACAAGGTAACCATGAATATTCTTTCTTCAAAATTTAAAGAAATATACAACAAGCACAATTTTTGAAAAGCGATTATAGGAAGCTATACTAGACCTAACTGGGACTAATTAAGAATTAAATTTCAATTTACGTTTGCTTGTTTCAATAACAGTACAGAATTTCCATGTGGCACTAATAATATTTTAAGATTTTGAGTATAAGCTAAAGTTATGCCTTTCCGTCCATCATAATCCCAGAATGTCTATACCGAAATGAACCGCTGTTCATAACCGCAGCTTGGTTTTTTAAGCAGAAAAAAATCGGGGCTTTATTCACATAAGTAATTAAATACCGGTTTAGTTTTTATTTCCTCAAACAAATGATTAGGATTGAGCTGTTTCATCATCTGGTGAAACATACAACTGTTTTTAATACCAAATTTTTCGTGCTGTTTTTTCCCTGGAATCGTGGATACATCAAAACGCACACATATGTGTTGGGTTTTTCCCGTTTCATTATCGATGTTTTCAGAAACATTACATACAATACCTCAGCGTCAGCAATTATGTCCAATGTCATTTCAGCATCGTGTTTCAACCATCATGAATTCTGACACAATCGTAGTCCTCAACGAAGGCCAGATAGCCGAGCACGACACACCAGAAGTGTTGTTGTCAAGAGAATCCAGTATATTTGGCGTCGTTGGTTCAAGCTAACAAGTAACATAATTACATGGATTTGTAAATTTGCAGCTTTCAGCTGTTTTGGTTCACATATAAGCTCGCCACAGCGCACTTTTCTTGTTACAGTTACCCTGATCACCGTCAAGGCATGCAAAGTTAAAATTTGGCGCTTACCAAAAGGCTCAGGAAACAACGATCACAGACAGGGACGTGGAGTCCATGGTTTCAAAGTCCAAGGTTTCCATGATATTACACTGTGTTATTTTAAATGGGTCAAACAAAAGCAATTAACAATACGTCTTTTGTCATTTAAAATATATTCATTGGTTTTCAATATTACATAATTGAAGGCCAACTTCAAGAGCTTCCGATGATTTCATCTTATCAATTCTTAGCCTTGTTTTAGCTTATATTATGGAAGTTCGAGGGTTGACAAACAGAAGGACGTAACTCAAACTGAAAAAATATTAAAGAATTTCTTTACTTCTGCTGTTCATAATTAAAACTTGTTCTTTGTTTATATAATGTTTGCTTACAGTCCATATATGAGCTTTGTGAGATGTTTACATTTTGAGTAATGAATAGATTTGCTAGTAGAAAATATTAAACCTCGCATTTCTCAAAAGCAGTATTACAGCAGAATTAAAGAAATTCTTTAATAATTTCTTTTTCAGTTTTGCGTTACGTCCCCCTTCTGTTTGTCAACCCTCGATATGTACTTTTTGAACATATGGTGAAAACGATAACGGAAACGGTGAGAAAATAACCAACAGTGCCTATTTCCCTTAAAATGATACAAACCTATTTTGTCCACGGCTAGAAATAGCAGAGGAAACATATATTGGAATTCTCATGGAGTTGTCAGATTTAATCAATTGCATAATGCATAAAAATGCATTAAAATGTAATGCAAAAAAAAAGCACCTAAACCATGTACTTAATTTGTTTTTCAGCACATTACACAATACCTGTTACATGATAAGTACACTAAATCCCCTCACCCATCTCCCATCGTAATGCAAATATGAATTTGGTTCAAGCGCGTTTTTCAAACAATGGTATTGATGCGTTTCACCTACAATGGAATATTCTACTGACCTGCTGACCAGCTCTTAGGTTACCAAATTGGTGCCACCACCGCTATTCACCAAAGAGGAGAGAATTTTCGTGACTAAGCACTGACATGGCACACACACACATTTTGTGCTCCAGCAATTTCATAATTCATTTTTTTTTTAGAATGTGCTACATGAATTTTATACCACTGTAACCAGCTAAACATCTGGATTCTACTCATCTATTTTGTATCTCACATGGATATGCAATTTTGAAATTATAACTGTATTTTGAGAACATTTTTGGTGTTTTCTACAAGTATCTGTGAACTGCATCCACAGCATTATTGATTTTCACCAGTGCACTTCCTGCTTTACTCCAGCCATCTTCTATTCATTGGACAATAGCCTCCTAATTAAACAATGGCATCCTCACTCAACAGAAGCTTTTGCCTATTGGCTCAGCATGGAGTACCTTGCACAGCATCATAAACAACTCCATTGCTGGGTTAACTAATAATGAAATATATGGAGACAAATGGAGAACCAAAGAAAGGCAAAGGTCTACAACCATTTCAGTTGATCCTGACTACATAGACGAAGTTTTGTATCATGGTAGGAGCCTTATATGGTCCACCTATAGACAAAGGCAAAAAACGCGGACTTATATTCAGTCCCAAGATCCATAGCAACTATCACAATCTACACTTCAACATCCACTATTTCTGACAGGGAATCAGTACAAGCTTGGTGAAACATGCTTCCAGAAATTCTCATAATCAGTTGTGCAGCAGTCTACCCCTGCAAATGTGGAATCATTATGCAAAGGACAGTGATGAGGAACGTGTTACTGCCTTCACCAATTTCATCCACCCAAAGCCTACAGAGACACCTACTTACTTTACAGTTGAAACACAAAACTACTCGCGGCTGTACCTACTCTAGGTTGATACCGGGTGTCAAATAAACTACACCCTTCTTTCAACCTGTTCTACCTCAACTCAGGACTGCAAGTGACATCACTCAACGGAGCCAAACAGCATCTACTCGGCATCTGCCATCAACTGTTGAAACGTTTCCCCACAATCCTACAGTGCTTGATAGAGCCACCACATCTTGCTACCAGAAACAGCCCCTGTATCCGCTGTTGAAACTTTTGTGCCTACAATTCTACCAAGCAAACATTCAGGGTGCTGAATGTCTTAGAGGCGGCTGGTAGTCATCCGGCCGTGGAAAAATGACTTGACCGGCCCTTGAACTTATAATGGAAATCATATAGGACCTATTAATATAAAACGAACAAGCAAATACAACAACAACTACAATAAACATTTTTGATCGAATATCCCAAGCTTAAAGGTATATTACTGCCATCGTGAGGGTAACGCGTACATAAGGCTGTGCATACCCCATTCTCAGCATTGTTGTCCACCCTAAGACCCCATCTTTTTTTAATTTTACCACTATCACCAAAAGACCTACGCTCCTCATTTTTGGGGAAATTTTTAGTTTTTTTGTTTTTTAGCTTTTTTAAAAAAAAAATTTCCCAAAAATGTCACCCATAGACCCCTGTTTGGATAATATGTAGCAATTTATTATCCCGATAAACCGCGATTTTTGAGGCAATTTGTCTGTCCCTACCCAAGAATTCTTATCTTGTTGCACAGTCCTCTGTCCACGAATGCCCCTGGGTTTTGGGGAAGCACACCAGCTAACAATTCCCGTATCCATATTCAGATATGGGTCCCCTCCTGTTTTAACGCTCGTCGACCTTAGCCATTTTTGTAACAAAACTCCCTAAACCCCCCCCCCCGTGATTTGAGAATGCCTTACTAAACAAGACTCGACCCCTATCAATACCACAGGATAACTTTAGAGTTTCTTTCTTCTTTCCATTGATATCAAAATAAAGGGAATAATCCTGTAATCAATTGCTGGAAAATCCTGGCTAGAAGCCTTCTCCATCGCCTTGTGATCACTTGGATCAAGGTTTTCCTCCAGAGAGTCGACGTGGTTTAAGAAAGGATCGTTGAACCACTGACCCCCATGGTCTTTCAGCACGTCAGTCACGGTCAGAAACAAAAGTCCGACCTCTACCTGACTTTCATTGACTTAACCAAGGCGTTTCGGTCAGCGTGAGGTCTTTGGAAACTCATGGACGAGTTTGGATGCCTAGATAAATTCATCTCAATTGTGCGTCAGTTCCACGATGGTATATGATTCGAGTGTTCAGGATCATCTTGAGTCTTCTGACAGGATCCAGTAACTATGGAATAAGCAAGGTGTCTTCTAACACCAGTCCGCTTCATCTGATGTTTAGTTTCATGCTTCAAGAGGCCTTTACAACGGGCTGTCCTGGGATATGTATTAACTACCGTTATGATGGAAAACTGTTCAATCTGAGACGGCTTCAGATAAAACAAATAGTCGAAGAATGTGTCGTGACTTCTGTGTGCTGATACTGTGCTTTTTGCTGGCACACATATATAGTACTATGCGAAACAGCATAGACCCGTTTTCATTTGCCAGTGACACTTTGGCTTGACTATCAGCACAAAAAGACTGAAGTCATGTACCCACCTGCTCCGGGAAGTTTTATGTGAAACCATTTATCATTGTTAAATATCAGAAGACTAACAGCAGTTGACAAAAGTTCACATAACTGGAGATACGGTTGTCCAATGATGTGCTCGTTGAGGATGAAATCAAAATGGATTGCAAAAACCAGCGCTAGTTTTGGCGTCTGCGGGTAAAAGTCTGGGAAAGGCCAGGAATCAGATTGGACGCAAAAAACTATTATCACACGGTTCATGTCCTGCCATCCATCTTTATGTGTGAAACTGGACAGTTTACCAACGCCACAAGGGTAGGAAATTAATCAATTCTATCTGACATGTCTGAGACGATACTGAATATCAAGGACAGGACAAAGTCCAGATACGGAAATCCTCCCTCGGGCTGGGTATGCGAAGTATCTACACCATCTTTAAGAAAACACAGCTTAGATGGAAGGTCATGTGACCAGAATGCCTCCACTAACGTGTCCTTATAAGAAAAATCTTTTATGGTGACTGAAGACGAAAATCACTCCCGTGGTGGACAGAGAAAGCGTTTCAAAAGCACACTCAAGGCTTCGCTCAAAAGCTCAATATATACGTGAACAGTTGGGAAAGCTATAGCCAAGATCGCCCCACATGGCGCAGCCTTATCAACGATGATGTGAAACACCAGAATCTCAGAGAATCAGATGAGCTAAGTCCAGAATCAACTCCATAACATCAGGCAGTACTCCTTCTATCGAACGTACCGTGGGTCACTTCTTGCTTCCATGCTCAAATTGTTCATCAGCCACATGCGCGGCCACAAATCTTCTTCACCTTCTTAAATATTGGTCTGTCAGGCCATCTCATCATGAGGATGAACGAACGAAATCCCAAAATTAAGTACCAACATTTACCATGATGGCGTCACTATGACGTCATAAGTGCGAAAAGTACGACATACTGGATTATGGGTGGAAAATTGATATTTCGAAACTTTTCTTGACTCAAAAAATTATTATAGCACTAAAACGCTCTGAGTATAGAAACTAGTATTTTTCTCAGCAGTAGAGGTAAAAACAACATGAAAATGATATACCTAACTCCTAACTAATCCGGAGTCAAATCGGTATAGCGATTTGGATGTATTAGCAAAATGGTATCAAAATGGTCCTAGATCTAAATTTAGATGATTCATCAAAAGTTGGTTTTAGGCGCTACTTTAGGATATAATATGTTCCGTTTTCTCGTGCTCTCCCTCGTGCTTCGCCCGCAATTTTTCTAAAAAGCAGGGCCCCGATTTTTTGTCTAACGGGCCCCGGCCATCCTCGGCGGCCCTGATTAGTGTATGTATATTTATGTGTAGTGGGGCAATGACGGTGAAGACTACAACGAGCATGGACAAAAAACTTCTACAGACCTTTTATCAGTAAACTAATCGAACAATTAGTTAATTATGGTCCATTCAAGACAATTCTTCATGAGACCCATATCATGTTCATTGAAAAGAGGCACAAGATATGATGGAGAGATTATGTAACTAAAATTGGATTGTTTGAGAGTTCCGGGCCACAAGACTTGCATGATGGCTACTGATATTTGTTGCGATGTTAAAATACTTTTCTTTGAGGGGATTTCGTTAAAGGAACTCCTTCCTGTCACATAGCTTGAACGTTCAGATAATAGTTGCAATGCCAATGGTTTTTTTAACACAATTATAGGTATAGAGTGTACCACCCGGGGGACAGGCCCTACCCTTATATTATTGGTCAGTGTACCTTTCTTTTTCCAAGGAATCACACAACTCAAGAAGTTTCTGCCCGGCCCCACACTTTATTTACTTTTGCCACGCGCCCTCCTGAAAAGCACATTTGAATCCTTCATAGGCACTACATACCCATAAAAGTCTTTCAGTCTTTTTTCCTATTATCTTTTATATCTTTATTTTTTCTTTTTTCTTCCCTTCACCTTTTACTTGACCGGAACCGGCCCAAAGTGGCCGAATTCCAAGCGGCCCATGGGGAAAATTCCACAGCAGGTCTTATGGTCGTCCGCCTATGCTTAATGTAGAGGAGTTACCTACAGATTCTGATATCCCAAACCCTGGTTTACTGATCATCCACGTCTAGACCAATGCCAAAACCACGGACCCACATCAGACCCATCCCCAAGCCAAGGCAAATGCTAACAACCACTTCCCCTACTTTCTGATGCCCCAAGCCATCAAAAGACTAAATCAACTGTACTATTTGTTTTAGGAGATTCGATTCCTAAACACCTTGTGGGTCGACGCCTATCTACAGGTACAAGGGTTGAATAGGTGTACCCATGAACAAAGCTTGGAACTCTGGATAAGTGAGACCCCAGCTTTTTATCAAGAAGAACACCCACCGCAGTTAGACTACATCGAGGAACTAACAACATGAGCATACGCTGACCATGATGTTTTTAACTCTACTTGAGACCCTTGTAACTGTGATTACATACCAGCACTGTAACCTGCAACCCAAGATCTTTAAATCTCCCACTGACCCCATCCGAACAACGCTGGACATAATGCATGGATTCTTTCTTAAGTATTAATTGCAAAACGCATAAACTGAGTAACACCAGAATGATTTCTGATTCCTTTTTGGTTGCCTGGTTACCGATTGAGGGACCATTTCGTCCCTCACCCTTTTGTCTTTCCCCAACCACAGGGTGTTGTAGTTTTCGGGAAGCTGACCCGGCTTCTTGGAAATTGGTCACTTCGCTATTTGCCCCCGTAGAGTCTAGTAGTCGCCCTTCTTGCTTGTGGAGAATTTCAATTTCCCTCCCTCCTGCCAGTGTGTTGTAAAACCAGGCAGAAGGTCCTTTTAAGTTCCTCATTAGGGTTTTATTGGTTTTATTGGTATCTTTGCCTATCTTTTTTAACTTATTGACTGTTGTTGATTTTGTAATTATAATTTTGGAGGTTGTTTTGATCGTCGATTATGTCGAATCTTTGGTTTTGTGCCGGAAATTTAAGAAATTGGGGGTCATTATTGGATCTGACCGTCCTCATAAATTGAACTTGAACATATATGTAATAAATGAATTGGATGGTAATTAAGTTAGGCTATGGATAGTCCAGTTCCTCTAGCAAACTAGTTTGTAAATTCCTATGTATTTTCAATAAGGATCTAATTGGACTTCAAGTGTGAAGTAGGTTCATATTGGATCGTTACCTTCTTGGCAAATTGGGCTTGGGGTAGAAACACCCGGCATTAGTCTATATTCTAGTCGCGTTGTGATTAGATTATACAGAACTGTTCGAAGGTGTAGTTAGGCCTGTTCATTCAGCGGACCTATCTTTTTGCAAATTGCTGCGGCAGTGGGGAGCTCAGTGGTTTAGTATATGCTGGTCGCTGAGTGTTTTTGGAATTGGAAGAAACTGGAATTTGGAGACATAAATATTTGAAATACTTTGGATGTTGGAGTTGGAAATAAATAGGAGTTGGATTTGGAATTGGAAAGAAATAGGAGACTAACTCCTAGCAAATATGTGCCAGAACATTCATATCGCAGTGCTTCCTGTGTTTTCATTTCTCGGTGGTAAATGAGTATAATGCCCGAATTAAGACATGTGTGACCATAGCAAGTTGACATTCATTAGTAATGATAGTATAAAAACTTTCCACTCGCACCTGATGGCCTGTCCTCGAAATCAGAACTGAACTCCATTCTCGCAGGAACTTTATTTACAGCAATTTCATCAATTTTCACATTTGTTTTCATCTTCAAAGACACCGGACATTGACAGAGACATTTCAGAATTCTGTCAATGTGTAACACTACAATTTAGTCCTCCTACAAAAAATTGGATGATCAGTGACTCTGTTATTATGCTTTGAAAAAATGATTGTAAATGTACACCATCTCTTAATATCAAAGCAATTAAATTCTTATCATGGATGAAAATGTCAATTCCATACTATGTTAATAATAACTGGATATGTATAGTAAATCAATCATAATAATGCATGATTCACAAAATTATAATGTTTTAAACTCTTGTCAAAATTCAAATCTCATTCACCCTTTTTCGAGTTGAAAATGCTTCAATGCTATACATGGTATGTGGTATTTGGTACTTGTAAACTTAAACCACCACAGCATACATTTCATGCTTCAGTGTTTCTTGTCCGTTCCTTTAATTGTGTAACTATTTATAATGTCTAAAAAAAAACAAGTACTGGTGTATTCCTGTTTCTAGTCGGACATGCCAATCGATGAAATTCTTTGATGAACCATTTATTGATCTTAACTGTTTTCTTGTAAGGATTAAAGATCACAACCGCAATATTCATATTTAAGAACCAAGTTGATTATTTTAATATCTTTCTTCCACACAAACAACATTGATGTTCTCTGTTTAACAGAAACATGGCTCACCAGGATATGATGACATTGGCACTAAAATTGGATGCTTATTATTTATGTAGAATAGATCGAAAATACCAAAGTCTGGTGGCATTGCTTGTTATATTAGATGTATTCATTTCAGTGAAATTAGTGGATCTCTCTTAATGATGTTGAGCTTGGGGATTGCACAATTAATCCCCCACAACTACCCATTATGTTTAGGCATCTATCTAGCGTGTCCTGATGCCTCCAGCTGAACTATGTTGAGACAAAGTGATTTATGTTTTCAAAATGTGCTTCTTTTTTATGAATATTATTCATGTACGTGACTTTAATCTTGATATGTGTAAATCTCTCCCATCTATGGTATCTACATTTCTAAACCATTCATAGCTCACTATACAACGATAAATGCAACCACATTACTTACTGAAAAGAGTAAAACAATTATTGATCTTGCTTTTGTGTCTCTCGGCCAGAAACAATTTCTACATCAGTGTTCACAGTCTAGGTCTCAGTGACCAGTCACGGTATTTATTTTGTTCGTATTAACATGCCATATCAGGCCACCGTCCTAGAATTACAAAGACAAGATCATATAGAATTTTAATTGAAAGTGACTTTTGTTGAAAACTATTAGAAATTTAACTGGGATCAATTCATACTCAATATGAGTGTTGAATTGCTTTGGAATATTTTGAAGATTTGTTTTTGTAAAGCATGGATCTCATGACACCAGTCAGATAAAACTGGTGAAGTGTCACAACCAAATGGATCACCTAGTGAATTTCTGACTTTTTGCAAGACCGTGACTATTTTTTTCGCTAGAGCTCCTAATCTACCTAATGAATCCCCATGATTGGCTATTGGCTAAATTTATGCGCATAAAGCCAACATATGCGTCACTCTCGAAAACTCTGAAAAAGAGATTCTATTCTGCCTCTATTGCTGAAAATGGTAATAACCGAAAAATTGGTGTCTACTCTCAAAAGCTGCTACCTCTAAATCATCAGCTACTTTCATTCGTTTAAGACTGATGATGTTTCCACATCTTCGCCAACTATACTGCTATTGCTTTTAATAACTATTTCACTTCTATTGGTTTCTTCTCTTGCAGATAAGTTTGATGATGCGCATAAGGCAAAGAGCACATCACCTACACATAATTTCAATTCTCCTTGTGTTCTATTTTTTAGTTTTTGTACTGTTTTCTCCCATAGTTTGGTTTATAAGCAAATATGTTGGTATGTCTAATAACAAGTCTCCAAGATTTGACGGTTTCAGCGGTAAACTTCTTAAGCTGGCAGCTCCTTATATTAGTAATTCCTCTTGGCTGTTATTGTAACCTTCTCTTAGTACATCATTTTTCCGGCAGAATGGAAAATAGCCAAGTTCCCCTATATTTAAGACTGGTGACCAAGTCGATGTGGAAACTATCGACCGTATTTCCGTTCTGCCACTTATTTCTAAAAATCTCGACAAGAAGCTGTTCCAATCAAGTGTATCGTACTTTTTCCAATGGACGTTCGTTCCTGATACCAATCAGCTTCCGTGACCAATCATTCCACAGCCACTACCTTTGAGCTTGATTACAAATTTTATTTTGAAAAATATGGATAAGGACCGTGCAACATAGCATTTTCCTGACCTCAGAAAGGCTTTTGACTGTATTAACCATTTTCTTTGCTGCTCATTGAGAACTTTCACAAATGTATTACTGTTCTGCACTTAATGGTTTGATCCTATCCTCAGTTACAGAATTCAGCAGTCCAACATTCTCTACTCTTTCTGACTTCGAACATATCAACATTGGAATCCACAATGTTCTATCCTATACTTGGTCCGCTTCTATTTATTATTTTTGTCATAACTTTCCCGATAGTGTTAACGGTAATGTAACTTTCTTAACTGATGATACAACACTTCTTTCTTTGTACTACTTCATACAACGCCACCACCTCTTGAATTTGAACTGCAGTCAAATTATCAAAATTTCTAAGGGTTTGATGATAACCCCCAAAGAACCCTCACTTTGAATGCCAAGAACACCAAGTTTAGGGTCCGTTGGTACATGTATATTCTCAATAAATTTCAAATGTTTCTCTGCACTGTAAATAATGATACTATTGAAGGGGTTGACCAGTTTAATATCTGGGTGTAAATTTTTGATCCTTTGATGTCCTGGTCATACCATACAATCATATCTCCGCATGTATTTCTGTTCTAAGCGTTGTGGTGTTTATTAACGATGAGATTAAATATTAATCTTCCAAAGATACTCTGGTTAGCTTGCAATTCAAATTGTCAATGCCCACATTTGGACTATTGGGCCAAAGCCCTGTCTGGTCTAACTGTACTAAGATCTTATAATTCAACTGCAATTCTTCAAAATAGATTAGCTCGTAAATTTTATCAATCAGCTGACATTATAACCCTATTTAAGATATGATTGGTACACTGCGGTGGAACAAACCTTATGATCGGTTCTATAACCAATAATGCTAAGCTTATTTTTTTAAATCTTCAAAAGAAGGTCTTGCCCCAGTGTTACTTTCTTCTCAGTTCCACTTTTACCTGCACTCCAGTTGTCTTGTTGTAAAGGTACCAAGCAAGGTTCCAAAAGACAACCAACTCTTTTGGTATGACCACCTTGGAATCTAAATGCAGGAAAGACGGTACTTTCCATATGGAAGAGCAAAAACCAAAATGATGAACAGTCTTCCTTCAGATATCCGCTGTAATTATAATTCAATGAGTTTATCTGCAGCTTTAAAGGTTCCATGGCCCGAGCGATAATAGCCCCTTGTCCCCAAATCCCAGATTTTAAAACCTTAGGTGGGTCAACTTTTGGTACCAGAATAAAGCTACTATTTTGTCTCATTACGGATAAATATATACCCCAACACCCTGTGAAATCTTGAGAGCCAAAGGATGTTTTGGTTTGGAAGTTATCTGACGAAAATGTGCCGATTTTTGGTCGAACAATATTAATTTTACACATACCTATTGGGCGTACAAAATCACGTGTTTAGCTCTCACATCAAACACGGATTGAAATATCGGGCGCGAAACTTTACAGAAATGGGGTTTTTGGAGTGAAGGCTAATCTTTCAAGATGAAAAACTCTTCAATAATCCTTAAATCGGTCCCATCCCCCTTTAAAACATCTACCATTTGTAAATCCCCACCGATAAGCTTATTTTGTCCTGCTGTAGATATCTTATCATAAGCTTAATATTTTGTACTGCTGTATATAACTCTGTAGTTTCATTTATACTCAGTGTGTATTTTATTCTGTATTTAATATATACCTGTTATTATTTTATATTAATGTTTATACATGTATGTGTACAATGTGTATATGCAGGGCCTTCTTGGAAATCAGTGCTCTTGTCACTGAAGGGGCTACCCTGCCTAAAGAAAGTTTAAATAAAATAAATAAAATAAAATAAGAGGAACAGGGAGAAATTTCTTGAGCAAGGCAAGATTCTAAAAAGATGCGGTCGTCAAAGAACGGGTCGATCAGCCACAATGCTGCAGTGCGTAAAGAACTGAACAATAACCCTAGAATCTGCAATGGACCTTCGAATTTAGTGTGTTATTGGCCAGGGGGTGTTAAACGTGTTAATGTAGGGATATTTGCATCCTTGGTTTTCCTCTGCTATTGCTAGCCATGGACAAAATAGGTTTGCATTTTTTTTAGGGAAATAGTCATTGTTTGGTTATTTTTTTCACCACTTTCTTGTTTTCACCACATGTTATAAAAATGCATATTCTCATAATATAAAGCTAAAACAAGGATACGTTTCTGGAGGGTAATTCTTTCTGAGACACCCTGTATTTTAACACATTTGCAATGATACCAACTATTTACAGCATTTAGGCTTTGGTAATGGGAACATTTTCATGATCACAAAATCGGTAATAAAGGCTGGAAGTATACTCAGTGGGCGTCCTATAAACCTGATAAGACCGCCAATTGGATATCGTTTCCACGGATATCTGGCAAAGAGCGCATGCTCAATAGCGTCTGTTACGAGATAAAGCCTCGGATCTGCTGTTTCTAAATCTTTCTCTGCATATCGTTTATCTGCAAAAAGATAAATAAATAAATAAAATAAAAATAAAACATCAGTTGTACCATAAGCGATCTTCCGTTTTGGCCACATTGATCACCCTGCTAAACGTAAGATGTTTTCCATTAACTTACATCACTTTTTTTTTCAAAATAATGTTAAAAATATGATTTCAAAACTATGGTTTATGTTAACTCTTAAGTGACCAAGGGTGGGGTGGGGTCCTACAGAACCCCAAATTTGTTTTCGCGCTGGCCGTTTTACACATGAAATGTTTTCGTCGATTTTTTTAAAACCTGTCTGACTTTTAAATGCGCTTCTTTTCATACCAAAAAAAAAATAAATTAACCAAACCGTTACCCCTTGGGCACTAACAGAAGTCGGCCAATGTGAATATCAAAAGACAGATCCTTAGTGAAAGTAACACCAAGTAGCTTGAAACTGTCAACATCAACGAGTCTGGTGTCATCAACAGAATAAGAATGGGAGTATTGCAGAGACTTGGATCTAGTTACATGCATTGTGGAACACCTGGATAGATTTAAGGGCAGTTTATAAAGAACTGCCCAGCTGAAGATATTATTAATATCCTCTTGGAGAACCTGATGATCAGATTCATTTTAAATTGGGCGAACCAAGTGTGATCATCCGCAAACTGAAACATAGGAGATGAAACAACAGTATTGATATCGCTTACAAAAAACAAAAACAGAATAGGACCAAGGACAGAGCCCTGTAGTACCTCAAATGTAACGGAGGACCACTCATAAAATGCACCTTTGAAGACATCCCTTTGTTGCCGTTCAAGATGAAAGTTCTGAATCCACTGGAAGAGAATCCCAAATGCCCAGAGACTGAAGCTTAGCAAATGTAGGAGCAAGTTCATTGCAACAAGATTTCAAGAAGAAATTGACCAACTGTGTATTTCCTTGTACTCTTAAGTCTATGGGCATTGACGGGCATCGGTGTGTATTAAAAACAAAGACTTTGATTTAAAAAGGTAGAAACTGACGTGATCAATTAAGTAACAATCATCTTCAGGTTTTTAGCTTATCTGGATAAGCTAATTTGTAGCCGAGTTGAAAAAGTGGTCTTGTGTGTTGGAAGAGGTTGGTCGGGAGCTGTCTTCTATGTTACTGTACCTTACCAAAAGGAAAATAACACAGTGACTCCAGCTTCGAGCTTTGGGTCGTCCGTATTCATCTCGTTTTTTTCTTGTGTCCATATCCTATCCAGCCATTTCTAGTTTATCGATAGCGAGGTTCTTGTTTGTCAACGTGTCAGGAAAAATGTTGGTTCTATGATGTTCACAATATCGAGTAGTTAACATTGATACCATTAAAACAAAAAACACAGAACAATGATCTGATTATCACAATTATAGTCCGAGATAGTTTATCATCTTTATTCGTCATCGGGCCAAGGTACACTGTTCATGTGTAATTGAATTTGCTCCATGCACCACAATAATTGCGAAACATTTTAAAATCTGTAGCCTACAACTTGCTTAGCTATTGTAAAAATGGACTAATATAAGAAATCTAAACCACCCACATTTTACCATCATTTTAAGCTCCTTTCTTCAAAGACGCATATTCTCGTAATTCTGACTTACGTGACCTATAAATTACCCTTCTCTATATATATACCACTCACTCTTCTAGTCCCCCCTCCCTCTTTCTGGGTATTTGAATGTTATTAGCTATGGGCCTTTCTCTTTGTATTGAGGTCAAATAAATAATACCCGAATACAATACTCTGATGTGACATAGCCTAAAGTGTAAAATGTTAAAAAAATCCCGTATAATAATATTTGAGTAACAACAATTCCTCTAACGCATAGTCCGTTCACATAAAACGAGAGTTAAGAATTGGTTGCGTATTAATGGTCCTTATCTTGTCATTAACATTTTCTCAAATTCAAATGCCTGTAATTCTGGAACTAATACACTCAAATTGGACTGAATTAGATCCAGATTCATCTCCCCATTGCTTACTTAAGGGGGTTGGGGCTGAATATGAAAAAAAATGTTCTAATATCCAGAACATGAGATAATGCATGCTAAATTGAGTAGAGACTGTAATCACAAAATGCGTGTTTATTCGATCGCAATCGGACATTCGGTTCCCGAATTATGGCTGGTCACAGTCAAGTAGTGTACAAGCGACCTTTGCCAAAAAATCATCATCTCCTATATTTTATATCATGTGAAAAATTTTCAAGGGGTTATATTTAACATATTTTAAAAGATATTATTATGAACTATTAACACTTTCATTTGGCTAAGTTTGAGTATATAAATACTGATCCTTTCCAAAGTTAAAGTACTTAAATGTCCCTGGGTAAGTGATTTTTATGTATTTTATAATTGTTTTCGTACCCTGCGATATTTAAGAAAAGTATTTTAAAATTAATTTACAAAAGGGACAATGATGGACCTAGTTGAGGATTCTTTCATTAATAATTACGATAATTCAGTATAAAATGAAATTTTAAAAAAAATTCCATATTTCACAACAAAAGCGGCCCTCAATTTTGTCTAAATGTTTCGAGGCCTATAACTCGTTTCGTTTAAATACGCAAACATCCAAACAGAACAACGTAACTAGAGAACGCTTCATGCTATGGAACATGAAATTTGGGCACAACTTTACAAATACAGGGCTAGTGAACTCATGAAGGCCGATTTTCAAAATTGGTGTCCAAATTCAAATTACGCCATGAAATGATGCGCTTGGCCAACGGTAATTAAAAAAAATCCGGCTTCATGGTTCCCATCCGTATTAACCTCCTGCATATGTCACCCGAGTTTCGTCCCAGTAGCATGTTTAGATATTTAGTTACATTCGTTCTAGAGTTTAGTAGCCAATCAGAGGCCGTACGTGGTTCCATAGCAACCAGAGCAAAAATTTTCATGGATTTTAAAACTTTGTGACATGGCTACAAGATGATATATACATGTATTTACCACTATTTATGAAAATTAAGAAGAAATCATTTCAAAGTTCACTGCTTCAGACCCCAGAGCCCCCACCGCCCCCCCCCCCTAAACAGTATGGGACGTTAAGCAATGGGAACACGTCCTTACAGTCACACTGTAATGCAAATCCCATTTTAGAAGTTCTTATAGTCCCCCGGACTCATAGGTCCACCTACAACTGTAAAGAATAGGGCACGCGATTCAGTTTAACTCTTTCATGCAACACTAGTTTCACGCTATATTCCGTTTCCATGGAGCCCCGGACTATACTCCGGCGGACTGAATCACCCTTTTACACTACTGGCCCTGAACTTCAAGGAAGACGATAGTACTACATTGATTGAAAATCACCCACGTTAAACCAGAATTTAAATATAATAAACTCAAAAATAACCCACCATGATTGAAGCTGATCTAAAGCCATTTTGGAGGAAACACCTATCAAAACACATTTAAAAGGTTTTATTCCGAAGGACAGTTATTCCGAATATCGGAGAAAACGACCTTTCGGAGTAATGACCTTTCGAGTAAATATCCTATAAATAAAAAAATAGGTTGGTATCACTCCGAAAGATTTTTATTCCGGAAAGGTCGATATTCCGAAAATTCGGAGAACGACCTTTCGGAATAAGGACTCTTTCGCGTTCAGGCGTAAAAACCTTCGGAACAAATAACTTTCAGGATTAATGACCCTTATTTCATTTTCGTATAAAGACCCTTCGGATAAAATCTTTGAAGGAATGACCCTTCGGAGAAATATCGATCGGAGATAAACTGTTCGAGTAATGATCTTATGTTCGGAGAACGACCTTTCGAGTTAATGAACTTCGGACTAATGATAATGACCCTTCGGAACAAAACCCTTTCGGAATTATGAGCTTCCATAAACGTGTGGTCGGAGTAATGACCGTTCGGAGAAAAACCTTTCGGAGCATGACACGATCGGAATATCGACTGTCCCCCTCCGAAAGCGTTCCTTCCTTTCCTTACTCCTCTTACTTATGAGCATGTTTCTGAAGGATTGTATAAGCAACATGGAATCTTACCTCAAACAATCCGAGAAAGTTTCCAGAGGCCAGCTTTAGAATCGCATACCCGATGTAGGAAACGGTAATATGGCAATTCCACTCGACATATTGACGATGCGACCTTTTGCCTTCTGCACAAGTGGAAGGAATGCGTGTGTAACTTCTATAGGTCCCATTAGATTAACATCCAATATTCTACGGAATTCCTCTGTGGTCCACCAGTCGTAATAACCCCAAACACCAGGGACACCGGCATTGTTTACTAAGCCCCATAAGCCTGTTCATGTTCAAACACGAAAAAAGCTGGAAAGGATTTAACGGACAGATGCACCCAAAGAGGTTCTATATAGATAGAGAGGCAAAACGTTACGTAATCTTTAGAAATACACCGTCTCGCATGTTTTGCCGACCACAAAGAAAACATAGAGTACCAACAATAGAAAGCAATGGCTTTTTTTTTTTTTTTTTTTTTGACCCTTCGGAACAAAAACCTTCGGAATTATGAGCTTCCATAGAACAGTGTGTTCGGAGTAATGACCGTTCGGAGAAAAAACCTTTCGGAGCAATGACACGTCGGAATATCGAACTGTCCCCAATCCGAAAGCTTCCTTCGCTTCCTTTACCTCCTCTTAATTATGATCAGTGTTCTGAAGGATTGTATAAGCAACATGGAATCTTACCTCAAACAATCCGAGAAAGTTTCCAGGCCAGCTTTAGATATCGCATATCCCGATGTAGGAAACGGTAATAATGCAATTCCACTCGACATATTGACGATGCGACCTTTTGCCTTCTTCACAAGTGGAAGGAATGCGTGTGTAACTTCTATAGGTCCCATTAGATTAACATCCAATATTCTACGGAATTCCTCTGTGGTCCACCAGTCGTAATAACCCCAAACACCAGGAACGCCGGCATTGTTTACTAAGCCCCATAAGCCTGTTCATGTTCAAACACGAAAAAAGCTGGAAAGGATTTAACGGACAGATGCACCCCAAGTCACAATTAAACTACTTTCTAGCCACATATTAAATAGTATTTTATGTTGCATAATTTATATTGTTTAAAGCATTTGGTTCACCCTGATTTTTTTAAATCAAAATGACGGCCAAAATATAAATTTTGACCAAAAAAGCTCAAACACTGAATTTCCTATTTTAATTTTCAAAGCCCTGGGTCTTTGCTTTTAACAATGTACTGTACAATTTCGAAAGATCGAAATAATTCAAAATGACCACTACAACGCTTAATACAATTGCATTTCTAATTAAAGATATGATACCATAGTAATGTAAATGGTGTATATTGTTAATTGTTGAGATACTACGAGAAACCGATTGTTTCTCCAAATAAGAGCTAAAACGATTTCGAGATGGCTGCCATTTAGTTAATTACAACTATGTGGAACTGATGGTGTATAGCGGGGGATTATTTCGCGGAATGTTTCGTTGTGCTTAATTGTGTATGTAATATAATTAAAACCATTGATAAAAAACTATGTAGATTCGGTTCTCAATAAAACTGCTAATCTTTATAAAACTGCGAATTTTCTTTCTCAATAAAACTGAGATTTTTTTTTAAATTCAAAATGGCTGCCATTAATTGTAAAATACGGTGTATACTTGGTGCAAGACTTTGATGAAAGAAATCAATTAAGCCTATACGGAATGAAGCCCATAAACCACATTAAACTCTATACATGTCTATATTGATTATTTCGTGCAGAAATTCCATGAAAGAATAACCTCAAATACGCATTTTAGTCATTTTACTCAAAATTTGTTGACCGCCATAATTGTTTTTGTCCTTTGTATGTGTGTGTGTGTGTTTTAACCTTACTTTGTACAAAATGATAGCACATTGGTATTTTACTGTCTCGTTGTCTCATCCTTACTCTAGGTTTCAGCATAGGCCGAGGATATTGACCCGATGAGCGGGTCAATAGCCATTTCGGACGAGGATAGTCGACCCGATGATCGGGTCAATAGCCATTTCGGTTGACGATATTGACCCGGTCATCGGGTCTATAGCCACTTCCTTCACCCTAAGGTAGAACCATAAAACCCACTCTGGACAAAAGTAAACTGAGGCCTTTGAACACCCATATTGTTCAACACTGGTTTCTTGATTATGTTTCTCTCTGGCATCCTGGATGAAGTGGGGAGTGGGGGTTTTGAAATTGGCTCACTTCCAACAGAGCTTTGTCCCCAGTACTCCCCACATTTGTTCCCTTGTGACTTATCCCTTAGTTTTCCCCAGGTAATTTTGTCCCCCTGATAGTCATCCTACCCCCTCATTTTGACCCCGGATTTTGACCCACAACATTCCTGCTTGAAAAGTAATATATTGACTAGTTCATTGTATGAACCACTCTAGATCTATGCAAGAATATTTTGTTTGAAATTAGTTTAATGTCACACAACTTGTACCTTCTAATTAATTTAATTTTAGTGAAACTGGCCCAAGCCGTATTTTACCCTTTGTGTTCAATTCAATGTCTTCAGTTACGGTTCATCAAATTGGGTGGAATCAAAACGAGGATTTAGCTTCGGGACTGGTATAAAAAATTTAAAAACATATGTTGCATTACATCAATAGTAATCCTCGTGTCTAACAAAGGGGTGGGTACCACACCCCTTTTTGTTTGTTTTTTGCACCCTACCAAAACCCTGTTCATGCATCAACCAGGGTATTGAAAAGTCTTCTACTCTAAGCTACGCTGTGGTAGGTATGCGATGTTTAAAGGGGTATTTCGTGATCCACAACCTCGTCCCCCGACTTACCTCCAAAAAGTTGAGATTTTTATATCATCTGAACCGTTAGACTTAGTAATCCATGTGTATCTAGTCTTACGTGCAAATTCGGTCGCATCTGTAAGAAATTCGCAATTTTGATTTTCTGTCCGTAAACGGACAGAAATTATAGCACGGTGACCTATGGGGCCGTGGGAAACAAGCAATTGCTCATAACACAAAACCGCAAATTCGGGATCAACTCAAATTCTGTGAATAAACTTTTCTCAATGATATCTAGTGAACTATGAATAAAACAGAAGGTGCTGAAATCACGAAATGCACCTTTAATATGGAAAATCCGGAGGTAATAACCATCCTCTTCGGGTGTGTTACAAAATTACCTCAGACAGACGAGAATTCAAAATATAATAATTTACCCCTAAATTACAGGCAGGGAAAGTAGTTTTCTTAGGGGCTTACACGAACCCCTTCATTGGTCAATTAATTAAGGCATTAAGGGCAAATCACTGTTTTTGAGATGAGTCAAACTGGAACAAAAAGAACGTCCCGGAGTCCACACATTTAGGAAATGAATTGCCGAAGTTTTTGATGCCAAGCATTACCTGAATCTCTTGGAAGTCTTTCTCGGAACTCCTCATATGCTGCTTTAACACTTTCACTGCTGCTGACATCCATTAAAACGGCATGAAGTCTATCCGAAGTGCATTTTTTCAATTCCTGCATTCCTTTTGCTGTCAGACAAGTAGCAAAAACATAGCACCCCTTTTGGTCAAGACTTTTCGCCAAAACGTTACCGAATCCAGTATCACAGCCAGTAATGAGAACATATCGATCACGAGGATTTATTTTGATATTGTCTAGAAGCCAAAAGACGACTGTAACTCCGGCAACAATGAACACAATTGTAAGCATCATAATTATAGTGACTGAAAAATAAGCAATCAGTTTGTCATCATGCAGTAATGTCTTTTTAGTAGAAAATTATTTAGATAAAATTTGCTTTAAATTCAAATATTCAAGTTCAATATTAAGTTCAATATCAAGGTCAGAAATACCCGTCACACACTACAAAACGAGCCTACTGCTCAAAAAATCTTAAAATTGTATAATAAGAATAAAGTTATTTTTTTTGGACAGTAAGAAATTTCAATGTCCATAATATAATTACACCAATAATAGTTTTTCTGATGTAAAATGTTTAGGAGTATTGGTGTTTTGTTATCGTTGGATATACTTCAAAACCAAGATTTCCTCTTTCCGTGTGTTGAGATATACAGTGGATACCATTTGCATGGCTCTACATCTGGTAGACGGAGATTATGACCGAGGAAGCTAAGTTGACAAACTTTAACTAATTCCAAGAGTGGGCGGGTTTCGTCAAGCTATGGATGATGGTATTGGATACTCTGTCAGTTCTCTCGATGCTTCTTCTTCTTAGCGTATCCACAAGTCATTGGTTATGGCTTGTGGTTGTGTCAGGATTTATTCAACTGTGTAAGCTGATCCGGAGCCGCGTGTATCCATGATACGGACGCTCCTAACATGGCTGTCGATGCTGAGTAATTGTTCTACAGCAGGAAGTTCTGAAAGCATTGATCTGATCTGGCATACTTCTGAAAGCATTGATCTGATCTGGCATACTTTGGAGAGAACCCAATTAAGACTCGCAGCCATACAGAATGATAGTGACACAGGTTGTATGGCTCTACATCTTTGGATGTTAGAACGTATTCAGCCTGTATCCACTAGTGCTAGAGTTTCCAGAAAGCGACAAAGCAAGAAACAATTTATTCTTTTCCAATCAGAAGAACGAGGTGTCGATGGAGCCAAGGTATCCAAAGTCGGCAACACGGTTGATAGGCTTGCACGTGGCTGAGGATGCCAATTAACGGTAATGTACTCAGTTTTTGTTGAGCTGATAAATTAGCTCCTTGGGGACGCCGTGCAAAGAGTATCCACTGTCTACTCCTTGGGGCGCTAATGACATGTTCAGTTAAGAGGCAGTAAAGTCTTCAATTCTTTATAAGGAATCAGACAACCTAGTTCCCTGGTCAGCCTGGTGTTTACTGCTGCAGCGTTAACAAACAAATAATAAATACGTCACACAATGCATAGGCAACTTTAGAAATGTTCGCTACATTTGGAAAAAAAGGTAGGGAAAAATAATTTTTTTATTATTATTAAAGTACCAACAAATCTGCAACAACTAAAAGTTACAAAAAGAACGAGTTACAGAAATAATAATCTCACTTATGTACAATGCTCGCACGTACACTTTGCATAGCTTCACGTGTACGCTGACCTGCGCCGGCAACTTCGGCAGACTATGCTAACACTACAGGATGTTCACTTACTAGTAATTAAATGTTTCGACGGCGCTTGTGTTTAGAGACGATCCAATGATCAAACATTTGCATCTATGCCGCGGCCTGCCGCGGGCATATTCTAATTAAGTACTGCCCGCTTAACTTCATTATAATTTCTGCATCTTTCAAATGGCATGGCCGAATATATTTCTCGAGCTTCACCGAAATAACCAACCATATATATTTTCTTTGACATGTTAATCCTAACAGACGGTGGTTTTAGCTGACAACTATGAGACAAGCTGGTTAGGGGAAGAAAGTAATCTTTTGTCTATAAACCAATCAATTACTTGACACAAATTTATCCTAAAATTACACATCCATCAGTGATCGCGAAACGATTTCTGGCCAATATTGTACATGTGAAATAGTGAAACGTGATCTCTATAATTAACTATAAGATTTACTTAGTTCTAACATGCTTACCTTATTTAAAACTAATCGGCACAACCAACCTGGTGTCCCGGCCTGGTGTATGTATATCACTACTGCATCAGCTCACAGGTTCTAGTGCGTGTTCACTATCTATATTGTCAATATAACTGGGCTACAAACGTAAACCTTGAACCCCGACCAAAATAAACATTTACCACATTGACAACAAGAGGCTGAAGTTCACATAATGAACGTTGATGAATATGCCAGCTTGCAGACAGTTAAAAGGGAGACCAATGTATACCCTGCCCCCTGAAAGTTTGAAGTGGTAGTCGCGGTGTATTTGGCTGTGGTTAATATGTTTTTAAAATAGATCTTAAAAGATCTATTTGATTGATATTATCACCACCAATATTCCAAGTGCTGGACATTCATAACAGGAATTTGTAACATAAGAAATCCTTCGTGACATGAGTTGACTGTTAACTTCACTCTTTTAATAGTGAAAACAACCAGCTTCAGTTGTGTGAATTAAAATGAATGTCCTTGTCTTAGAACTTTTATGAGATATTTTTGTGAATGAATCACGAACTAGGGACAGGTCTATTGGGCAAAGTAATTGTGCAAGTGAAATCAGAGATAATATATTGTTTTTCATAGTTTTGATAAAGTTTTATACAATATTGTGCTTCTGTGGTTAGTTACGTAGTCAGGCGTCTCAAAGTGAGTTTTGGTATCAAAGGAAATGTACTTCCTTGGTTCACCTCATATGTTTTCCATCGTTCTCAGTCAGTTATTGTCGTTGGTAATGCCTCCAAACCGGGTCCGCCTTTGTATGGAGTCCCGCAGGGCTCGGTACTCGGGTCGGTTTTGTTTTTGTTATATGTACAATCGCTCTCTGATGATATTAATCAGAAATTGTTCGTATCACAATTACGCCGATGATACTCAGATTTCATATTCTGGGGCGCCTGAGGATTTTTTCTCAACTAAGAGAGCTGTTCAAGACTGTATTAGTGCATTCGTTGGATGTACAGTAACAAGCTTATGCTTAATACTGACAGGACGGAGGTGATGACCGTTGGCACGGCTTTTCGTATTAACCAGATTGAGAGTAATACTATACGGATTTTTGGACGGTGACATCATTTTTAAAATTCTGTCAAGTATCTCGGTGTTCGACTTGATCAATCTATATCCATGTCTGCTAACATATTAGTGACATCTGCCGTTCCGCATATCTTTAAGACAGATTGTGTGTAATAGACCTTACCTATCTGACCCTGATTCTGGTTAAAGTGCAACATGAGAGATTAGGTACCCACATTTGTGTCATAATAGTAATTTCATAAGATTAGAACTTAATAGATATCTTACCTGTATTTGGCTAGAAAGGTCCTACTACACCACGAGAAAAAAGTGATTGTGATTTGCTATTTCAATATAAAACATAGCCTGACTTTCGTATTTGCTCCTATACGAAATTAGAGATTCACAATTTTGTACCAAAGAAAAATTCTCAGCTTAATCCTTAAGATGGATATTTTTTATGGACAGAGGAGGTACTGAGCTCATTAGCCACTATTTCTGACAAAAATCAAAATCATTTGGTCAGTATGATTCGTGCTTCAATAAACCCGAACGAGAAGAACAAACCGATAGAAGACCTGGACATATTGAAGAAGGAAAGATCTTACAAATATGGAACAGAAACACCCACAAATGAGCCAGAAGCAAAAACGCCATACGGCGGGTTCACATAGAAGTACGGTAGTCGCTATTCGCTACAACGCTATATACGGTCTTGCGAGTCGCATAATGTACCACGCGCGTCCTACTCGTTCTTTTGGCGCCGATGAAATGATAACTTCAAAAAAAGAATCCTATTGTTTGTAACTACATTATTCAACAAAGCACACAATTGTTTTAATGGGAATTCCAGAACATCTTAACACATAAAAGAACAGGTTAAACTTTTATCTGCCACTACTCAAAGTACACTTCTTCTTACTGGTTCGTTTCGTGAGGGGATATGGCCTGTGAGGATGACTGAGACTGTCAATTTTCTAGAAGTTACTCCAGCTCATGTTTAATTCTAGGGAAGTTCCTTAGACAGTCTCAGTAAACTTTCTAGATGGGAGACAGCTCATATCCATGTGATGTGTTGATCTGGGGTGCGGGTGCTCTCCATATTGAATTGCTTCACGTAATCTTCGCGGTGTCCGCCCCTATTGTCCTTTTTATAGGAATTTTAACGTTGGCCCATTCAATCTCACTCATGGCCATGACTTTGACATGAACTGACACTTATGTTTCAGTTTCCCTTCGCCCTGTTTCTTTCTGCCTCCGTGTATACATCATTACAAATCACAAAGGAACTCGTATATCCCCCCTTCCTGCTCCTCTTTTTTCAGTCCCGATCCTTGGGTGCCACCAGACTCTGCCGAAGGGTTGATAGAGGTCTAAACTGACTGAGACCCCACATTCTGAAAATGACGCCGCCGTCTTTCGCTAGTGCATTGACCCTGACTTTTGTTAATCCAATCAGATTACTACTTAAGCCACTTAGAAATACAATCCCTAATACACTATGTGCATACAATCATTTATATCATTTGAAAAGATCAAAACCTGGCATACTGTAATGGATCCACCGATATGACCCATAACAGCAAGAAAGCCTGTGTCTACCACCAACAAGCTTCAATGATCCACAGTGGTCCTCCACAGCGCCAAATTTTTACACCCAATGAAGTTGCCCACCACCTGCTTTTAAATGGCAAGTGCCGCAAGAAGCCCAGAAGATCAAACTAGACTAACCGTAAGAGGTTTAGTGGCGACCCTGGTTCCACCCGCCCTTTTAACATGGAGGAATGAAATCTTCCGGTATTGCTTAACTTCAACCATTAGGCCTTGATAATAATCTCAACTGGGGCAGCTGAAAAAATTCGGCCCAGTAGCAAAGGAATGGCTTCTTTGAGCTCTACAATTGCTGCCTATTTCCCACAAGTTCCCAAGATTTTGGACGAAGCACATGTTATTGCACTCCCTAAAGCCTGAGAAGAGAGCCATCTAATCCCAAGAGCTAGAGACCAATATCACTCCTGATTCATACCTACCAGCTCTTTGAACGTCTCCTGCTCAAGCCGTATCGCACCTGTGATAGAACGAACACCTCATCATACCAGAACAAGCCGGTTCCGGCCAGGCAATCAACACCTAGCCAAGTACTCAACCAACTCAACACATAGAGGATGTTTTGAGAGGTCCTGGTACCCGGAGCTGTGTTTCGTTTATCTATCACAGCTTCGACACTGTTAATCACAGATGCCGCCTACGCCATAAGATTTTGGAACCACCAATGATATAGCCTGACTGAGCTAATGAAGATTGCTTTCAAACATATGTTCCTTTGTTCAGCTAGGAGCGTAAGAAGAGTCGATTGCTTAACGGCTCAAGATATGTCTACCCACATTGGAGCGCGTGCTTGCACACCTCTCCCTGTTTAACAACCACCTATCCACGACCAAGCCCTAAATCAGAGTGCCAACTTTGTTTTTTATCTATGCTGAACGACCTTGGAATTAGTGCACAAGATCCCGACTTCACAGTTGTTGAAAGATAGGACCTTTCCCAAAGCTTTGGAATGAACTCACTCCTTACTCCGAGGAAAACCACCACACACGTGCAATCCATCCAAGACACAGGGGCGTTGCTTTTCCATCTACGGCAACCGTGAGAACACTTCAGCTTCTGTACCTGGTCGGTACACCCCCTGAGCACTGTGATAACCCGGTCTACTTAGGAGTTACCCTTTGACCGCACTCCTCCTCTTATAAGTATGTTCACGCAATAATATCTTGAACCAACTCACTGGGCACAAGATGGGGTGCTCACCCACAATACCCAGATCTACGGCACTGCCCTGTGCTACTCATTGCAGAGTATGCCTGCCTGTCATCGGAAAAGATCAAACCCATGCCAATATGCTTGATTCAGCGTTAAATGCCCCTGCCGGCTTATCACAGGATTCTTCGGTCGCACAACACGGAGAACTTATACATGCTACATGAATTGCTCCACCAGACACCCATCGTAGTGTAGCGAGCATGCAAAGCTAGCTGCCAAGTTTCTAATGTGAAGCACCCTATGTCTGGACAGAGCTGCGCCAACCGCCTTAAATCCAGAGAGAGTTGGTTCTTTAACAAAGTGGCACCCCGGGGAATCAGTCTCTAGGAAGTATAAAAGAGTCGCCGGTGGAACAGACGACTTGTATCCCAGTAACTTATTGGGATGGAACCTGGTGAGCATCTTCCACCTGGAGTTTACTCCTCATGGGCTGAAGGGCGATGCCTCAACAGACTGGACCAGAACTGGAGAACTGGCCGATCTAAAGTTTTTTTGCGAGTGGGGATACCTAGAAGCAGATAAAGACACTAGCTGTGGTTCTGGAACAGCACCATAACTATTTGAACATCTCTTTTTCTGCCCATCCTGTTTGGATCATAAATGCACCATAAGGACCTGGGGAATTCCATGAAGCAGCAGACGTTGGTGCCGTCTCTGGCGGATCATATTGGACGACCATGTGTTGGACACGATAGACGAGAATATGAATAATAGATAATGGCCAGACCTACAGGCTGTCATTTATGGGGGGGGGGGGGGACTGCTTTTTTATATAAGCAAAGTGAATACATTTACAATTCATCCAAGGTAGTTATTAACTATTTTTTTTGTCATAATTGCATCTTTAATTCAGTCAATATGGGGACAATATTCAGTCCCTAATTTGTTTGTGTTATTTGTACAGCGCTTAGACACTTTGTTTGTAACGCTTTATCAGTGACGATTATTCTTATTAGTAAAATGACTGCACCAAAAATTGTTACGCCTGAATGGTTTTACACGATCTCACTGCATACTACTCAAGTAGTGAAAGACAAGGCTATACAAAAGCATAGTCTATTAAGTCCTTCCTTAGCGCGGCGTTATAAACTAGTTTTTAGTGGTAAAATCTTTTGGGTATGTAACAGGGGGTTATTGATTGAATTTTTATTTTTAAAGTAGTTCGTTTTACGTTGGAGGGGTGTCCCCATATTTTGGGCTGGGGATAAAAATCATACTTTCCCGTCTTCACTTTTGTGAATAACACACACCACCCAGTACGAGCAAACGTAACAACTGCCTTCATCGTTATGCATTGATCGTCGCGTATTCCTCTCGTTTTTTCTTGTTGTCATCGAGTCCAAGCATTTCTAGTTTATCAGTAGCAGCGTTCACGTCTATCACGGTGTCCGGAAAAATGTTGGTTCTATATGTGCCCTGATTAACCGAAGTTATCACATTGGATGCCTTCCAACAACATTACAGAACAGGGATCATTATTATACTAATTATACTAGCCTGGGATTTAAAGGTGGCTTGTTCGAATCGTATACTCTGAAATTGTATCATTTTGATATTAATATGAAAGTCTGGCTAGAGATGTAATTTTTCCTCAAGTGGGTAAATCCGTAACTCATTACTGATGACTATACCTCTAAAAACAGAGCGACAGAGAGCTCAAATCGGTTAAGCGCTCGACTCCAGTGGATGCTCATCCATTAGCGATAGGCGTGCGTTCGAGCCTGTGAGATTCAGCTATCCCCTTGTAAATTTCCCTGACAAGAAAGTACCGCTTGGTTGTCCTCGATTTACCCAACGATATTTGGGAAGCTGGTCCCGGCTGCGATGTTATCCGATGTTTTGCTGATAAGGGAAAGCGCTGATCCTTATCTGCTGCATCCCTTGACATGATGCTAAATGGTTTATGGTATGGTTGGGCCACAGTGATCACCGACCATTTGTGAAAGCGCTAGAGGCCAATAGCATAAGGCGCATTATCTCTGCTATTATATTATTATTATTCCATTTGGGGGTCCAAAAATGAAGGCAGTTCTGCAAAATATTACTTAACCTGGCCACAACGACCAATTGTATCAGAGCCCCTCAGTGTTGGAATTGTATGTATTTTTACAGATTTACGGTTTTTATGCAGTGATTGCTCCGTAAATGAATAAAGTAAGATCCTGGCCGTAAAATCCAACCGTGTTCATAATTAATTAGTCGTGTCGTCTGGTAGTAAAAAGAAGAAAACTACAAAAAATAAAAAAAATAAAAAAAATAAAAAAAATAAACACTATCAGTGATTTTGCGAAATCAGAAAATTTAAAAAATCAAAATAATAAAAAACAAATAGTTTTCATTTATACAACTGACTGAGACCCCAACATTCTGACAAGTAGCGCGCAGTCTTTCGATAGTGCTTGACCCTGGACTTTGTTTAAAATACAGCATCAGATTATACTTAAGCCCAATTAGAAATACAATGCAAATACCTAGGTGATACAATCATTTAGATCATTTGAAAAGATCAAAAACTGGCCTACTTTAATTGAATCCACCGATATGACCATAACAGCACGAAAGCTGGTTCTACCATCCAAAGCTTCAAGGGGTCCAACAGGGTTCCACAGCAGCCAAAGGTTACACCCAATGGAAGTTGCCCACCAACGCTTTTAAATGGCAAGTGCAGCAAGAAGCCCAAGAATGATCAACTAGACCGTAAGAGGTTCAGTGGCGACCACTGGTTCCACCCGCCCTTTTAACATGGGAGGAATTGGAAACTGGTATTGCTTAACTTCAAACCAGTAGGCATTGATAATATCTCAACTGTGCAGCTGAAAAAAGTCGCCCAGTAGCAAAGGAATGGCTTCTTGAGCTCTACAATTGCTGCCTTATTTCCCACAGGATTCCAAGATTTGGAGGAAAGCACATGTTATGGCACTTAAAGCCTGGGAAAGAGCCATCTAATCCCAAGAGCTAGTAGACCAATATCACTCCTGAGCCATAATACAAGCTCTTTGAAGTATCTGCTCACCGTTGATCGCACCGTGATAGACGAACAACCTCATACCAGAACAAGTCGGTTTCCGGCCAGGCAAAGCAAAACTAGCCAAGTACTCAGCAACTAACTCAACAAATAGACGGATGGTTGGTGAGAAGGGGACTGGTAACAGGAGCTGTTGTTCGTTTGGATCTATCAGCAGCTTACGACACTGATTAATCACAGCTGGCCTACTCCATCAGATTTGGGAATCACCAAGGAATTAGCCGGGATGAGATAATGAAAGGTGCTTTCAAACATGATGTTCTTGTTCCGCTAGGAGCGAAGGAAGAGTCGATGGCGTAAGCTCAAGAATGGTCTAAACATTGGAGCGTGCTTGCACCTCTCCGTTTAACACCTATACCAACGAACAGCCTAGGAGTGCAGGAAACTGTGTTTTTCTATGCTGACGACCTTGGAATTTGCGCACAAGATGCCGACTCACAGTTGTTGAAGATAGACTTTCCAAAGCCTTTGATGAACTCACTCCTTACTCCGAGGAAAACACACCCACGTGAAAATTCCATCCCAAGACACAGGTGCGTGTTTTCCATATACGCAACCGTGAAGCCCAAACGTCAGCCTTTAATGTAACATGGTGCGTGCCTGGTACACCCCTGGAGAACTGTGATAACCCTGTCTACTAGGAGTTACCTTGGACCGCCTCTCTCTTATAAAAGCTAGTTCACGCAATAATATCTTGAACAAACTCACGGCACAAGATGGGTGCTCGCCCACATACCCTAAGATCGGACGGCCACTTGCCTGTGCTACTCATATGCAAGGTATGCCTGCCCTGTATCGGAAAGATCAAACATGCCAAGAAGCTGATTCAGCAATAAATGCCTCCTGCCGGTTATCACAGGATGTCTTCGTCCAACACACGGAGAACGTATACATTCTAGCAGGAATTGCTCCACCAGACATCCCGTCGTAGTGTAGCGAGCATGCAAGAGCTAGCTGCCCAAGCTATCTAAGTGAAGCCACCCTATGTCTGGACGAGACATGCTGCCAAAACCGCTTAAATCCAGAGAGCGTTTCTTAAACAAGTTAAACCTCTTGAATCAGTCTCTAAGGAGTATAAGGAGTCGCCTTGTGGAAAGAAAGACTTGCTATCACAAGAGTCACATTCTGGGTATCTGAACTGGTGAGGATCTTCCAACGGGAGCTGACCCCTCAAGGGCTGAATGGCGAGGCCTCAACAGACTGGAACCAGAACTGGCCGATCTAAGTTTTCTTGCGAAGTGGGGATACCTAGACGCAGATAAAGCAACTAGCTGGGTTGTGAACGCACCATAGATATGGAACATTCTTTGTCTGCCCACTGTTGGAGCAAAAATGCACAAATAAGGACCTTGGGGAAGTCAGTGAAGCCGCCAGACGGTGTGCCAGTCTCTGGTGGATACATATTTGACAACCCATTGTGTTTGGACCACCGATAAGAGGCCGACTAGGAATAATGAGATAATGGGGACAGACCTACAGAGTTTTTTGGGTCATACCCATATACTGCTTTTATAGTAAAGCAAGTAGAACATTACAATTCATCCAGGAGGTTAGCTGATGTTTTTTGTCAGTAACTGCAGCTGTAATATCAGTCAAATATGGGAACAATATTCAGTCAATAATTGTTTGTGTGATGATGTACAGCGCTTAGACACTTTGTTGTAACGCTTTATCAGGACCGATTATTATTATTATTAAAATACTTGCACACAAACCAAATTGTGGACGCCTGAATGGTTACACAGATCTCAATGACAACTACTCAAGTACGTGAAAAAGCACACAAGGCTATAACAAAACATAGTCTGCCGTGAGCGCGCGTTAACTATTGTAGTGGTAAAATCTTTTAAGGGGTATGTACAGGGGGTTATTGATTGAATTTTATTTTTTAAGGTCGTTCGTTTTATGTTAGGGGGTCTCCATATTTTGGGCTGGGATAAAAATCTCAATTGCACTTACTTCTACTTTGGTGAAATTAAACACACACCCAAGTAAGAGCAAAAGTAACAACTTGCCTTCATCGATGCATTGTCGTCCGTATTCATCTGTTTTTGTGTCAGTCTATTTCAAGCAATTTCTAGTTTAATCCAAGTACACCCGCAAGGTCCACGTATATCCACGTGTCCGGAAAAAATGTTGGGTTCCTATGATGTGCAATGATTACCGAGTAGGTATACATTGATGCCTCAAACAAAACGACACAGGATATATTATTATAATACTTATTATAGCCTGGAAGTTTAAAGGTGCTGTTCCGATCGGATTACTCTGACATTGTATTCAATTTTGATAGTAGATGAAAGGCGGGATGAGAGGATGTATTTTTCTCAAGTGGGTAAATCCAGTAATCATTAATGATGACATACATCTAAAAACAGAGCGGACAAGATAGTCACTCAGGTAAGCGCTCGAATCCAGTGTATGCTCATCCAGGTAAGGCGTGCGTTCGAAGCCCTTTGAGATTAGCTGTTTGTAATTTCCATGGACAAGAAAATTAAGACTGCTGGTTGTCTCGATTTACCCATGGATATTTGGGAAGCTGGTCCCGGATGCGATGGTTATCTCGATTAGGGAAAGCGCTGATCCCGATTTGCTGAATCCCTGGAAATGATGCCTAAATGGTTTAGGGTTGGTTGGGCCACAGTGATCTGCGACCATTTGTGAAGCGCTTAGAGGACAATACAAGCCTATATAAATCCTGCTATTATATTATTATTATTACTTTTTGGGGTCCCAAAAATGAAGCAGTTCTTCAAAATATTAACTTAACCTGGCCACAAGCGAACCAATTGTATCACGAGCCCCTCATGTTGGAAGTTTATGTATTTTTACAGATTTTAACGGTTTTTATGCAGTGATTGCATCCGTAAATGAGACAGTAAGATCTGCCGTAAAATCCACCTTGTTCATAATTAATTAGGCGGTCGTCTGGTAGTAAAAAGAAGAAAACTTGCACCTCCCAATTATAAGCATCAGTCTTTAATAAAGGAACTATCAGTGAGTTGCTGAATCAAAATTGACAAAAAAATAATAAAAAACCAATATTTGCATTTATACACAAGTATAGGTATCCTAACATACCCTACAATGCTAAACCTTCAAGCAACACTGTTAAACTGGATCTTACAAGAACTGCATTTGACTGTTAACCGGGACTCAAAACGTGCCAAATAACTGTACGGGGACTCGAACGTGCAAATGACTGTAAAAACGTGGTGTTTTAACTGTTGTGAGTCCCACTGCATCAAATCGCTGTTTCTTTTAATGCAACATTTTTAACAGTGAAACTAAAACAATGATTAATTTATGCATTCCTGTCCGACCAACACTTAGTGTAACACGTAATTGAATGGCGATTATATCTTTGAACTCTGATTTTTTTCTTCTTTTTCCGTCGATTTTTCAGTTGCAAATCACTATGAAAACTAAAGCACTGAAATGACCACTGAAACTGGCATGAACACTGAAATTTTAACAAAAGAAAAGACCACTGAATGACCACTGAATGATCTCCTTTGTTAGTCATTTATGCACGTAGCTATGTTTATGCCATTGCAGATTCATACACGTATTCAAATGACTCCAGACTGTCCTGCACTGCCGTGAATCCAAATCCCACTGAAAAGGGTTTATAATCACAACTGAATGCTGCTAATCACACCGAAATGCCACTACGCCAGACAACCGTGGAATACAAATCAAACTTAATGCGGCTTAATTCACACAGAAAAGTTTTCTGATCACACTGAAATGCCACTATACACATGAAATGCATATCACCAGGCCACCCAGCCTCATTGCCATACACATTAGTTTTTCTAGAAGTAATGTCGGTAATTGTAATCCGATTTTGATCATATCAGCAATTGTTGCAGAATTTGTGAATTAATTACCCTGATACTCAACATCGCAAACATTAGGCTATAATGTACAACAGCATCTTTCAACAAAATAAAAGCATTTAGCCAGGCATTTAGCTCAGCCCACAATGTGAATGAGTCGTTCTTGTTTGCTGGTACCATAGTTTATTTTGGAGTACCCTTGAGCGTAGACTTTGACCGGGAGAAGTTCACGTTTACGTTCAACATTATTTATTTGACATATATCATCAGATAACACTATGTTATTAGGTCCCATAAATTTTGTATTTGTTAAAACTCACTCATCCCCCGAATTTCACGCACACCCGTTTTAAGCCCACAAGTTTCACGCCGTGTTTTCTGCGTGAAACGCGTGGCTTTCACCATAACCACATGATATTTAGAGGTAACCATTAATCCAACATTTCTTTCCTTTCCTTTATCCTCCCGGACATAATTTTGTTTTAATATGAGCGGAAGACAGATGGACATTATAGCTTACAAACGTACTGATTTGCCATTGATCTTTTGATTAATTGTTTGCTAATCATATGGGATATGGTATGTGATTATTCTGGAGTTTTTGTAATTGTTGTTTGAAGCGATATGACAACAATTCAATCCATACAGATGCAATCAATCAGCTAAGTCCAACATGCATTTACACCATCACCAGGGGCCGGGCCCGTTCCCGAAACTCAGTCGAATACTTTGTCCAAAGCACTGTGTAACTGGTATGCAAAGGTCTGTTTAATAGGACATACGCATGAGTTAGTATACACGTAGCTTTATCAACTTCTCTGGCTTAATTTTCTCAGTCATACTAGCATGAATACCAATGAAACAGAAGATGTAAAAGGTATTTTTTTTGTATTTTCGTCGTCCACACAGAAAAGTCAAGCATCCTTGAACAGGAAAGTTTAACTTTGTTGTGTTGGTTGTTTTTTTGTTTTCTCGTTTTTATGTTCAATAAATTCAACGTGCTCGGTTAACATTAGTGGCAAATTTTCTAGAGATTTTTTTGGGCGACTATGCCTAGAAAAATTATATGGAACATGCTTTCTTTTCATTAAAACAATGCCAATTTTAATGAGGGATCTACATTTATTACTCTGTGACAGAACGATTTAAAGTGCTCCCTGTTTTTTTTTGGCTTGTTGTTTGTTTTTGTTTCTGTTTGTTTGGGTACTTTTTTTGTTAATTGCGTATGTACAGACCCCGTGTCCATATTTCATTCTGATTTGGTTTTCCACTCCTATATCTCTTAAATCCCATTTTCTTCCAACTAAGACGTCATCGCTAATGCACCCAGTATCGGGACTGTCCTGTCTTTTTTCTTTTTCAATACACTGCAACTCACCCCGTTCCCCGATCATTTCTGACGTGCTTGGAATTTTGAAGAACACCTTATTCCTTAAGTCCTAAGTGGTTCCGTATTTTTATGACATCGTGATAGCACTGTCAATGTGGCTGGTATTTGTGGACAGCAATTTTTTGACCGTTCTGCAGGACAGATATGTAATCTATTGTCTAATGTACTTTGTTCCCATTTATGTCGCCATGACCTGTCAATATAAAAAGCAGGATTTGACAAACTGGAATAATGAATTGTCCTTTCTCTTTCAAGTTTATTAAATCTACAAACCCAAAATATACAACAGAAAAAAAATAGTTTTCTGCATACATAGCATCGAAATGGAACTGAACTATTAAGCTTTGTTTCCCCCACCTCCAATCCCTAAGAGAGCACCCGTCTGGAGTTGACTGGAATTTTTGTGGGTCATGAGTTTTCAGTGTGTCCCAGTTTTAGGATTAGAAAATACCGTTATTTAATTGATTTCGGCAATTTTTGGGCGATTTTGCTTGAGTTTTTAACAGTTTTTGCTTTACGCTATTTACCAGTGGACATATGGGGTCCTAATGCGCTAAGAGAGCTAAAGAGTACCCGCCCAAGATTAGTGGACTCCCGATCATCGTTGGTATAGAAACCAATGCAGCCCCTTGCGAACCATAAACCATTAACCGAGTGGCTCTCTTTCCGACCATGTCATGATGATTAGGTGTTTTTTATAAATCGATAAGTTGTTTGTGTCATTTGATTGTCCCATTCGAGCAGTGACTGGAGTGGCCTATTGCATTTGCCGTGGATTATATTGACGCGGGTTTTATTTCTATTCATTCTATTTCTGTACACTGGCAGTTGGGCTATCATGAACAGACAATTTGTTCGTTGTATATTTTAAAATCAAGCCTGAGATACACTAAGTAAAATAACATAAATATAAAACGACTATCAACTTTGCATTTTTAACAACAACATCACAACGTGGAGATAGTAAACATAGGAACGCAATCCGGCAGATGCTTACTATCACCTCTATAATTTTTAACTCTTTGACTGAGGTCTAATAATACAATTAGTGATATCAGTAATAATTTTGTTTTCTCTGCGTAAGGCCTATGGACTCATCTAGCTTTCACCTAAAATGCCATATTACAGTAGATTATGTGTGTATCTTCTATTAAAATTAAGATATGTTGAAATGAACCCAAGCTAAAACTATAAAGGTTTGGCAAGTCAAAATTATACTTTTTAATAAACCAGTTTTTATAGCCGTAATTATTGCCTTTTCGCGTATGGGGGGGACGGACCCGGCGTCCGTATGTTACTCTGCACGACGTATGTTACTTTCATTTCATAGCCTTCATTTGTAATGCCCCACACTTGTGTTTAAATACGGCCACTATTCCTACTGTTGATCACATTATATTTTTTGCAAAAGTATATTGTAGAGCTAATTATATTTTTCCAATACCATTAGTGTCCTAAATGAATTAATTGGAAGATGGAAGAGAGAAAAAAGATCTCGTGTGGGAAATTGAACCCCTAAAAATTGGGTTAAGAGGCGAGAACCTTATTAACTGAGATACTGAAGATTTTCTATTTTTTATAGAAGAAAATTATATTACTAAACATTAGCTCCTAAAACACTAAAACAAAAACCGGCACTGATTGATTTCTTTATTTCCAAAACATAATTATTCTCATTTTTTACCTTTTTCCGTAATACTTGCAATTTTTAAGGACCATATAAAGATCCAAGTCAGCTAAATTAGCAAACCAGGACATGATGGTGATTCGTAAGTTATGGGCTTCCGAATTCTGATAACGTTTTGTCCCTTAGTAAAATATGACATTCGCGGGTTCAGGTTATTTTTAATAGTTTTCAAGGACTTTTTTCACTCGATCTCAAAAACATTGTTCAAATTTGCAACCTACATACCAATAAAATCTGCTACATCCGATTGACCATGGAGCGCCTGTGCCCACTAAAATAACTTGCAAATGTTTAATAAAAACCGAGAATTTGCACAAAACTGCTATGAAATCCCCATAGAAGCCTGTTTTTGAAGGATCCGCCGCCGATACAGTAGGCCCTAAAGCACCGCTCCGGGAATATGTACAAATGGGGAAATAATGCCAAGTTGATAAAGAAAAGTAGTGAGGTACAAACGGCGAAAAATAGATTAAGAGATGCTTTCAATGATTCATACCAGAAAGTCAAGTTATACAAGGTACCTTTAATGATGATATATCCCGGTTGATATTGAAGATTCCATTCTATGTCCCTTTAACATTGGGTGTTCCTCCACACCATGTGTCATCGGGATACCACTTACTAAAAGGGATTCGTTTCTTGATGATTACCACAAACGTCAAAATTGAATTTGTGCGTGTAATTTCTAAGTGTGTGTGTGTGTGGAGTGTTTGTGCGTGCGTGATGTGATGTATGTATGTTGGTGTGTGTTATCGTGATTGTGTGTATGTATTTTTGTATGTGTGGTTTTTGCCGACTGTGAAAGTTTCAGCCTTATCTATAAAGGCTTATTCAGAGATTCCATGATCGAATACGCCCTAAAATTTCAACAAATCACGTTTTTTTTGCAGTAGGCTACATAATAGGCTTGTCCGGTTACTAAAACATCAATGTATGAAATAGCTCAGCTGACATCAATATCCCTTCATGTCCAAAAATCACAACTTTTGTAATAAAATTTCCG
>JAMKCH010003955.1:0-33483 GCA_023653785.1 Ophioderma brevispina
CCGTTTGGTATGAAACCTTTTCCACAGTGCTTACCTGCTGGGTTTTTTTTTCACCTGTGTGTGACTTTCATGTATGTCCTTCCCCACTTAGAGGTAAACAATTTACCACAGTGTTTACTTGATATTTTTTCTCCCTGTGTGGGTGTCATTTCAGTCGCGATCATATTTTTGCTTGGTGATGAAGGCCTTTACGGCACAGTGACTTAATTGATGAGTGCTTTCTCCTGTGTGTATCATTTCACGTTTTATCTTTTGCTGCGAAGTAGTGAAACCTTCACCACATCGTTTATCACTGATGAGGTTTTCTCCTTTGTGTGTCTGTTCATGTTGTGATGCTTCCCTATTAGATGTGAACATTTTCCCAGTATTGACATTTGTGAGGTCTCTCTCCTTGGTTTGTCTTTTTCATGTCATCTTGTACAAGTTCGTGTTTTTTTAGCATTTGATTTTTGTAAGGCATTTTCTTTGTAACCATCCTTTCTGGATCCATCCCCGTTTCAAACATCCTGCTTTTTGGTGGTAGATTAGGATTATTATACCATATTCTTGATGTTCTGTTCCTGGGATTGAAGATGTGATCATACCGGGGATATTGTGCATAAATCTCTTGTCAGTAGCTTGCAGACAGAACAGAAGTTCCCACTGCCACTTTGGTTCTGGTTGTCCATATCTGTAGTTCGTGACGAACTTGGATTCCAAGGGTTTTTTCTGTGGGAAGATGTAAAAAAACAAAGTTTATGGAGAAAAAGTTTAAACCTAAAGGGGGGCATCATTACTTAATTGATCACGAACAAATAGAGTCATATTTCTAAGGCGTACCATGTTTAACTTCAGGCATTGCAGGGTGCCAATGAAGAAAATCAATTACTATCGTAATGTCTGTATCTGTTAGTAAGGACTATCCCTATTGGTTCCTAGCAGTTATGTTGTATGTTAATTTCGCGCGATTCTCGACCGCAACCGAAATAATGCTTCATTGCCACCGGCTAATTATTCGTGTTAGTTGGTCTGCGGAGTGTTTGTTTCCGGCATACACATAATTATTGTGATGGAGGTTGTTAAATTTTTTAAAAAAAAAAAAAAAAAAAAAAAAAGAAATAACATCAGCATAAACTCTGGCAATTTCTGTTTTGAACAGTATTTCCGTTGTGCTTGTGGTGACCTCTCACTCACAACTCCGTAACAAAATTATCGTGTTTACTGCGACCTCGCTAGAGATTAAGCCACATAATTTTTAGCCTGTGACAAGGCGTCATTTCAGTTGCTGGTGCTCGCGGCTAAAATTCGCATAATATACCTGCTAGACCAATTGGATCAGTCCTACTACAAAGTAGCGCTTTCGATAGAAACTGATTTTTCATTTGGAACCTCTATGCTGCTGAAGTTAACATGATACGTTTATAAATGTACTCTATTGTGTTCTTTATTCATTTCGACTAAGTATGCCCTTTAAACAATGGTATAGCTCTTATTTAAAAATACAATTTTTTTGTTACAATGTTGAATATCTACTTTTTGTGAATTACAATCATTACACAATGTAATTCTAGTGAAGCACACAATGTAACATAACTCAAAATGAAAGTTGTATGAATGCAAACTGGTTTACCATTCAATTCAAACCATATGCAAGCCAATTAATTCACACTCAGGTCAAGGTTCATTCATGACTACATCAGAACATTGTTGAAAAGATCTTTAGGTATGAAATGACATCGCCGGATAAGGAAAAGGAGGCCTCTATAATCATAAGTTATATTCACGCATTCAATTTTGAGTTGATGTTTGACAACTAAATTTAATCATTTACGTAAGGGTTTTTTATTCCCCAAACTAACACTTGTATCAAGAAAAAATGAGAAAGTCGAGAAACTTCAGGGCATGCTCGGAAAAAGCAATCTTGAAGCATGCCCTCCATTTCAAATGACCATTGTTACTTTATAATATGAAGAAACAGGAATAGGTTGCATATGGCTTCCGCTTTGTCATGGAGGCTGTATGACGCCTATAATAGACCTTTTGTCCTCATAAGCTACAAAGAGGTACATGAGGCAGCCGCTTTATAACAATACCCAAATACCTAATAGCTAATGCTGCTAAGATTTGTATTAACGTCTTCACATCAAGGCAGACTCGATGGCCCATCGACCGTGCTATTTATATCATGAGCAATTTAACTGCACCATGAGCTAATAAACTTAAAATTCTTCCCATGGCGGCAGTTCATAGCTTTCATTCAACGCATTGTATTGAAACAAATAAACATCCCCTGTATGTTGTATGATTTATGATACCCAGAACCTGCTGGTCAGCGGTTGTTACAGTGTTTCATCCAAGGCTACTGACATGATCCTTTTTAGATTAGCATGCCTTTACCATATAGTGATACGGTATGGTTTGTTTAAAAAGTTTGTTGTTTTTGGCAATTCGCATTTTGTGTTCCGGCCCCCCAGAAACAAAAATGCAAAAATGAGTCTTTCACCCCGAAGAACCAGAACGCCACTCACTATATGTTGCCTAATAAGATATCGCACATCCTTGCAAAGCTTCATTGTGGTTCATTGGAGTTGGGGTGGAAAGAGCTATCAATCTGTAATTTTAATTGTCCATTGAAGCCTGTATTATAAATTTACATCAAAGTCATGGTTGTTTAAGTTGGGACCCACTTGCGTTGCATGTGCTTTTTTTAGGCACACTACATGCTTTACAAGTTTGATGCTATAACGTTTAAAACTGTACTTTTACCCCTATAAAGTAAATATATTCTGAGAGCATAAACTCTGCAGATTTCAGAAACAATACAATTGGCTTCATCATACAGGGTGACTCATAAATATACAGGGTGTAACAAGCAAAATAAGAAAAGGTATTCAGTTTATGGGTGTCACCCCCTAAACATACAGTGATGATACAATATTTTGGCACTTGTTTAATATATTTAACAAAATTGCCCACCAAAACATGTACAACTTTTATCGGACAAATACTTCCATTACACCGATACAGGGTGGTCCAAAATTAATGCGAGATTTCTTCTATTCTCCCTATATCTGGTACTGAATAGACATATTTTCACGATTGAGATGTGTTACTAGATGTAAAATCAGCAAAGCAATCCAATTATGAAAGTTAGAAGAGAATTCGACAAAGCGTTTTTCGTGAAAATTGCCTTTTTTGAGCAAAATGGAGCATGAGGGGGCTTTTTCGGATTTGTTACAAACATTTGTTGTTTTCTAGATTTTTAGTTTACTGAAGTAAAGAGGATCACAACCTAGACCTGCCTATGATATTTGAACATAATACCATGCTTTGTTTGTCTGTAGCACCCATTTGTAGACGGCTCCTCTGCCACATGCTTCTGTTCTCTTCTCCCTCCACATGATCCACCCCTGACTTTTTAACGGCTGAACTAGTACAGTAATTTAGTACAAACTAAAATCATATTTTTTTGCTTCCAGAAATTGGAAGGGGCCAATGTCCAAGGAAAAAATAATCCCAACCAGCTCTCCGTCTCATATAAAATTAACAAACTACAAAGCAATGTAAACAAGTTTTGGTAACTAAGAATGCAACAAATCCCCCCCTTTTTAGGTGCCACTAAAAAACAGAACCAAACCGACTTTTTGGGGAAGTTATGTAAAGTGGTGATTTTTTGAAAACCCAATGAACTTTGAGGCATGCGCTGCTTTATTATCCAAACGTTTCAAAGTTTCATCCTTTCTCATAGAAAACTATAGAGGGCATCATTCTTTCCTTATCCTGACGATATCCTTTAATTTCCCTTGAGATGGCCTGTGCACGTAAGTGTTGAAAAAAAAATATTGTGAACCATATTTGAACCAGTGGCCCTTCATATTACTAGCACGCACCTTGCCAACCTGACTCTATCATGGGCTTGTGCGATAGATATTTCTATGTGTTTGGTCCAAAGATGTCCTGTGCTTTCACTAGCAGCTTATCAGTATGGTATATTTACATACATGATTTATACTTGGGTGTTAATTTTAACTACTTATTCTCCCGGTAGACAGGCTGTACATTTATCAATCTTTCCCCTGGTATGGCCAGCGCAGATTAGTGTTGAAAAAAAAGAAACGTGCTTTTTGCCGGATTCGCACCCGCTCCTCCTCTCAGTGGTGGCGCCACGGGGGGCAAATTTTTTCCCCCCCTAGTTCCCCCCTCCCCTCCCCCCAAAGTTCCCCCGCCCCCAAAGAAAAATGAGAGAGTTTTTGGCAAAATTCGGCAATTTGGGGCCAAAAAGCACACCATCAATACCATCTGGATTTTGGGGCCAACATTTGGTTAAAAAAATCTCCAAATAATTTGATACTTTTTGCACCCCCCCCCCATATTTTACACTTTTCCCTTCCCTTTTTCCCCACTTCACTTTGCCCCCCCCCCAAAATTTCACTTTTCCCGTCCCCCGATTGCCCCCCCAGAAAAAAGAGGTCTGGTGCCGCACTGCTTACCTCTAAACCAACCCTTGGTGGGTTTAAACTACTTGTTTCTCCAGGTAAAACATGATGACTATATATTAAATTCTTACCTGTAAACAAGGGCCAGATTGAATTCACATCACACACCAATCAATGACTTCAGTCGTTACGTTTTTATTCACATAACCGGCCAATGATGTAGACAATCACCATTGATCTGAGACCCTTGACATAAGCGGCAGTGGGAGTGATCTCAATGGGGCCGACCCAGTGAATGCAACAGGGGTTGTGACAATTACGACCCCGGGTCACTAGTAGTACCCTGATGAATCATCAGACTTTGTCATGGAATAACTTCATATTCTGTCTGAAGTTTATTCCGTACAAGTCTGAAGAATTCACAGGGTCACGAGTGACCTAGGGTCGCTATTGTCACAACCCCTATCACCATTCTAAAATGATAATTACAAAGGACAAAATAGTTGTCTATATCATTCAAGCATCATTTTCCTATATAGCTCATGATAAATAGATAATTGCATTGAGCAGCCATCACATTACTCATTTGATAAACGACGATTTGATCATTGGCGACTGGGGCATCGGACAAATTGGATCTTTGGACGAGTATGTTCCGCCAAGATATAGTAGCATCACTCTTTATACAATCACCCCTGTCCATCTCATCCAAAGAAATTTGGTTGAAGAAAACATACTACAGTTAGTGATGAATCCTTGACAGTTTTCTCCGAGTTCATTACACATACTCCCTCAAGAATTCTTGATGAAACCTTTAGCACAGAATTTATATTGACAAGGTTTTCCCTCTGTTGTGTCATTTCATTTTCAGGGCTGTATGTGGGCATATCATCAATTTCCTGAAAATTGAACCTGCCCTTGCTAAGCGGCAAACGCTTGCATACGATGCGCTCAATTTTTTTTTTATTATGGCAATATCTCCGGGAATCCAGAACTTGAAAAAAGCTGGAAGGCCTTACATCGCCTGATTTTTTGTCTTCTGCTGCCTAGTAGGAAACGCTTACGCACAGTGCATACACTATAAAGTCTACTTAGGCTCGTACGCAGGATTTTTTTGGGGGGTGCGGGCTTCGAAAAGTGGACCTTTTTTGTAAAAGTGGACTTTTTGGGTAAAAGCCGGACATAGGCCCCCTAAAATGATCTTTATTTGGACTTTTTGAACATCTCATCACCAAAAGGGCCATTCTGTCAAAATTTCTCTTATTTTGACCTTTTTTATTCAAAGCATTCCAGCAAAAAGTAGACTTTTCCCCTTTTGTCGAATTGGGGGTACAGACCTCGGTCTATCTGCCTGTGTGTTGTGTGTGTCATTGCATATTGTGTCTTCAATCTTCCTGTCAATGCAATCTTTGTACTTAAAGATCTAGACACTGGCACATTTGAAAAATAGTGCGCCCTCTAGATTTGTCAAAATTTATACTTTTGCATGGTTATAAAGCATTTATATACATTAGCCCTCACCTGAAATGATTAAACCCAAATCACCACGCTTATGGGTAAACAGAATGATTTTATAATTAATGTCGCCAGTGACAATATTTCAGCATACGACAAGAAAATGGTGTGCAAACTAGAAAACACAAATCAGGTTGATTCTCATTGCATGCACCTTGTTTGGCCAGTCTGTGACCTTTGTGGTTTTAATATCAATAAGTACGAGTCTATGATTTTCATGTAATAGACACATTTTGTTGATTACAGTTACGGCAAACTTAAAAGTTAGCCTACAAATCACCTGGATGTCTATAGCCTATTATTAATGTCCCTATCTGCTTTTGGGTATGTTATTTTTATGTGTAAAATATATCTGTAGTCTTCCAATGGCTTAGATTATCATTTGGGATTAAATTGAAGAAATCTCATTTTCTGAAAATGTGCCAGTGCCGCTTTAAAGGTGCAATGACAGATTTCACATAACAGGTAACCCTATATAAAATGTGAAAATTCTGCTTTTGCACTAATGTACGCTTTCTATCTAAAATCGTGAAAGGATTAAGCTAAGAAATATTTCTTTTGTACAAAAACTTTTAATTTCTAATTTACTATAGGAGCACATACTAAATTCAGCATGTTTACATTGAAATTAAGCAAATGAAAACCTTCTGTTTTCACTTTCAAGGCACTGGGGGTCTTATGTAATACATGTATCACTACATATGGCACAATATATGGGTGGCACAAAATCTCTTGTTACACTTTTAACAGTGATAATGTAGTTGTCCTGTGTCATTTCATAATTATTGTGTCCTATATTGCTTTTGTAGTGAAACCTTTGCCACAGAGATTACCTCGATGAGGTTTTTCTCCTGTATGAGTCATTTCATGTCGAGTCATGTTGTACTTAGTGATAAAACCTCTACCACAGAATTTGCATTGATGAGGTTTTTCTTCTGCGTGTGTAATTTCATGTCTTGTCAATCTTCCCTTAGTGATGAAACCTTTGCCACAGTATTCACATTTGTGAGGTCTTTCTCCTGTGTGTGTCATTTCATGTTGTGCCTTCTCTGGTTTGGTGACAAAACCTTTACCACAGTGCTTACACTGATGAGGTCTTTCACCTGTGTGTGTTTTTTCATGTGTTGTCCTTCCCCACTTAGAGGTGAACAATTTACCACAGTGTTGACATTGATGAGGTTTTTCTCCTGTGTGTGTCATTTCATGTTGTGTCCTATTTTGTTTGTAAGTGAAACCTTTGGCACAGATGTTACACTGATGAGGTTTTTCTCCTGTGTGTGTCATTTCATGTTGTGTCAATATTTGTTTAGTGTTATAACCTTTGCCACAGTATTTACATTTGTGAGGTCTTTCTCCTGTGTGTATCATTTCATGTTGTGCCTTCTCCCGTTTGGTGACGAAACCTTTACCACAGTGCATACACTGATGAGGTCTTTCACCTGTATGTCTCTCTTCATGTCGCATCTTTCCACATTTAGTGGTGAACAATTTACCACAGTGTTTACATTGATGAGGTTTTTCTCCTGTGTGTGTCATTTCATGTTGAGTCACTTTGTACTTAGTGATAAAACCTTTACCACAGAAATTGCATTGATGAGGTTTTTCTCCTGTATGTATCATTTCATGTTTTGTCATATTTAGCTTAGTGATGAAACCTTTACCACAGTATTTACATATGTGAGGTCTTTCTCCTGTGTGTATCTTTTCGTGTCTTGCCTTCTGTTGCTTTGTAGAGAAACCTTTACCACAGTGCATACACTGATGAGGTCTTTCCCCGATGTGCATCTCTTCATGTTGTGTCCTTCCCCATTTAGAGGTAAACAATTTACCAGTGTGTTTATATTGATGTCTTTCTCCTCCGTTTGTCTTTTTCATGTCATCTTGTTGTACAAGTTCTTTTTGTTTTTTCGCATTTTTGTAAGCCATTTTTCTTTGTAACCAATCCTTTCTGTGTCCATCCCTTTTAAAACATCCAGCTTTTGGTGGTAGATTAGGATTATTATACCAATATGGCTTGATGTTCTGCTCATGGTATTGAAGATGTGATCGATAGCGAGGGATATTGTCAATAAATCTTGTGCAGTACTTGCAGACTGGAACGATTTCAATGTCCCACTGGCACTTTGGTCTGGTTGTCATATCTGTGGTTTGTGAGAAACTTGAATTCCAAAAGGGTTTTCTGTGGGGATATGAAAAAAAAGTTTATTAAATTGCTTTAAAAAATTGTAAATTCAAGAGTGGGATAGCTCTTTTAAAAATGCAATTTATTTGGTACAATGTAATTCACAAAACTTATATAATTATTCAACAATCAATATTTACACAATGAAGAACCCAATACAAAATGAATTCAAAACAAAAACTGTATGAACCACACTGGTTTACCATTCAATTCAAATCAGTATGCTTTAGGGTTGACTCAGAGATTTAATAATATATTCAACATATAGTCAACAGAACACAAGGATGCAAGATGAGATGAGAAATGAAAACACCAAACACCAGGGATTGAAATTTTGGTCCTTCACCACATGTGTGAAGTAGTGACCCGGATGTTCTGAGGGTACTGGATCGCCTACCCCCTGAGCCAGGGCAGCAGCTCCCCATGAAAGGCAGTCCTCCTGGAAATGTTCCCGGATAACGGTCATGCAGTCAAATGAAGGTGCTCTAACATGTGGAGAGAGGGACCACTCCATCGGACTGAAGGATCGGCCCTCAACAGGTTGTCCGCCAGGACGTTGGTTATCCTAGCAATGCACCTTGCCAAGAGGGATATTCCATGGCTGCGACACCACCGAAAGAGGTGTAGAGTGTGAAGACACAGGGTTTCCAACCTTCTGCCTCCCTGACGATTATTGTACATGACAACTGTCATGTTGTCTGACTGAACAACAACCAAGCAGCCCCCTCAAGCTGTGACCGAAGCTTTAAGGGGTATTCCTGATTCTAAGTTCGGGGAGTTTGATGTGGGAGAGCGATTCCTGCGCCGACCACCAGCCGGATGCAACGTCCTCTCTTAGGTGACCTCCCAGTCCTGTTCGGACACATCTGTCGATAAGACAAACAGCGGAGGAGGAACAGGGAACTCCATTTCCAGTCTCCCCACTCCAATTCTCTCTGTGAGTGAATGGGAATCATCTGAAATGGGGAGTGAATGTTGGGCCTGAACTGTGCAAGTAGGTGCACGCTGAATCCTCTTCATGTATCCCTAACACCCCTTAACTGCATTTTGAAAAAATCAAGGAGCAGATTGGTGGGGGAAATTTCCCCATATATACAACAAGAAAAATAATGCTACTTCCTTTTTACAGTGATGTCATTTTCCTCAAGGGACATGAAAGCAGAAGTTGGGGACCAGGTCCACCAGACTGGCAAACAGCCCCAGAATCCAGGTCCCCCCGGGGCTAACTGGATCATCATCATATTGCGTGCAGTCGACCAACGTTGTGGACCTCTCTTGGGAACTGGTACCGCCAAGCCCAGTGATAGGTTAGCTGAGCCACTGAAAAAAGAGGCAATTGTGTGGGGCCCAATGGATTGCTTGAGATTATGAAACCCAACAGACACTAAACGACTTCTTGGATGTGGAGTAATGCCAACTCTCTGGAAGGGAATAACACTAGCCAGTCATCCAGGTACACACACAAATGATCAGCACCCGAGGAATACCCCACGGCCTTGACAATGAAACTTCAACTCCTCAAACCTCCCACCTCAAACTCAAAAGCCCTTCTTAAACATGCCCGTCATCCTTCCTCAAAACGTGCCCATACCAACGTCCCCTAATCGCCTCTCCAAACGGTCGTTTCACTTCTTCCAACCCAACAATCTTCATCAAGTCCTCATCCTATTCATCAACTGCACACCACACATGGCTCATATCATTGCTCTCTCTGTCCCAGAATCCCCCATCTCATTTTCGCTCAACACCCTGTCTCACTCCCATACAGCACTGATCTCATGCAGCTCTTATACACCATAGTCCTTTCATCTTGAAAGGATATCTTTTCCCTGCAACAACTCCCACATTCCCCACCCATACCTCACTCTAGATGTCACAGCCATCTCGCATCCCCCACCCCCACAAACCCTGTCCCCCAAGTATGTGAACTCCTTCAACAATTACACCTCATCACACAACTTTTCCTCCAGTTCCACCATCCCTCCAGCACCCTTCTCGCATCTCCTACACACAAAATCTCTTGCCAAACTTGGGTCACTCTCTTCATCTTTGTGCATCTTCCATGGATCCATTCCTGCATAGACATGGGTCTACCTTACTCACTACCAACTCTCTCACCCCGCTCACCAACACTTTTGTCAGGTCTTCTTTTGTTTCCAATATATCGTAAATACCCTCAAAAACCCTTACTCTCAAAAGCCGCCTTCCATTTCCAAAATTTCTTTTTCTCCCTAGTCCCTCCATTGTTCCTCGCTCATTACAACCACTTCTTGAGTCGTAAATGCAAATCTTGTACAACATCTCACTCATCAAACCCTCTTTTGCACTCTCTGTAACTACATCAATCACAATTGCAAAAACCATCGGCGAAAGCACAGAACCCTGATGCACACCCACCTTCACCTCAAAACTCCTCGGACAATCAAATCCCACTCTAACTCTTTGCTCCTTATTACAACCCATCACTATCACTGCTCTAACCATTACTTTTACTGGTATCCTTGGTACATGTACTCTATCAAATGCCTTCTCCCAGTCACACAAAACACATACAACTTCTTCCCTTTAGCTCGGTATTCCTCTTGCAACCTCCTCAAAATATACACTGCATCTATTGTTACCTTTCCCTGGCATAAACCCAAATTGCAACTCAATCCACTTCCACTATCTTCAATGGCAGATCCAGAATTTGAAAAATGTCCAAAATTATCCGGGGGCTGAAGGCGTAACTGGTCCAAATAGCTCAAAATGGGCTGTTTTTGCAAGAATTTTGCAGAATTACCGAGACGCGCGCCCCTCCCTGGATCCGCGCCTGATTTCCAAATGCTATTCTCTAAGGTTGTGTTCTGGGACCTAGGTCCGAGTCCACATAGAAGTGGGCTCGGCCCACATTGATTTCGCGTTCTCACTGTCGCGATATAGTACTACCATCCGTGCCAAACGCCGATGTAGTATCGAGCCCACTTACCCGGATGTTGATCCAATAGTTTACTTTGCAAAAATTGATTTGCTCTGTAAACAAATAGGATTCTCTGATGAAAATGTTGAAGTAAAACATGTTAAATGTCGCGTCGAACAAGAACATCGTCCTACTGTTCTGATCATTTTGATGAATCGGCGTGACCGTATTCATTTTTTTAGATTCATCGTAAACCCGGAAGTCTCATTGTTTACGGGTTATGGTTGTCCGTCAGTCACCTGTTTTCACCGCTGCTCTATCTCTAACAAATCTCCTCAAGTATCATGTTTTATACTTAATGAAATATATGATACAAATAGAGAAACTAATTAAGAAATGTGTAGATATTTCAGGGTATATTTGTGAATTCAATGTAGAAAAATACGGATTTTGTTTTGCGATAATTTTGTCCAAGTTGCTCACAGCCAAGGCAGTGGTTGTTTACTACGTGTTATGGATGTCCATCAGCCCGCTGTTTTCACCGCTGCTCTTATCGCTAACAAATCTCAAGTATCCCCGGGCAAGTATCGTGTTTTATACTTAATGAAATATTATGATACAAATAGAGAAATTAATCAGGAAATGTGTAGATATTTCAGGGTATATTTGTGAATTCAATGTAGAAAAATACGGATTTTGTTTTGCGATAATTTTTTCCTTGCTCCCCGGGCCTCGCTCACAGCCAAGGCAGCGGTTTCCGCGGTGATATGTGAGCCGGGCCCACTTACGATGTACAAACGCGTTCCCACTGTGCATTTGGTACCACATCCTAGTACCGAGACTACCTACCTGAGGTGGTCTCGGACCCGATCTCGGATGTAGGTCCGAGTCCACTTAAAACGCATTCCTACCAGGGTTGTCACTACGCCGGGCGGCACCGGGCGGCAGCAACCGGCACTCAGCCAAATTAACCGGCTCTCAAAGGAATTATAGGCCTTGCCGCCCGGCACTAAAATGCCAAATTTACCTTAAAACAGCTATAAAATGCTACTATTGCAGCTTGATTCAGTATTTTGAAGCAAATTTTGTCAAATTTACCCGGCACTAAATTTTGGCTGGCGACAACCCTGATTCCCACTAGGCAAGGAAGTGGGCTTGATGTAGTATCGAGTACCATGTCCTGGTACCAAACAACATAGTGGGAACGCGCCCTAAATCCCTCTCCACAATCTTCATTGCATGCTCCAACAACTTCACACTCCTACATGTATACATGCACCAGAACTCATGGCATCCCCTTTCCCTTTAAAAATCATTTTCCCTACCACACTGCCCACTCCTCCGGCATCCCTCCTCCATCTAACACTCTCTGACACAACTCCATCATCACACCAATCCCTATCTCTCCACTTGCAATAATCATCTCAACACTCACCTCCGAGGTTCCAGCCGCCTATCCTTTTTTCATTTCTCTGATTGCCTTCACCACCTCCTCCCAGGTGACCCCCTCAACTGGCCCTTGTTTGATTTGCAAATTTGATGAAATTTCCATGCGGGCGAATATGATTTTTCATAAAAATCTAGTTATAAATCCATACATAATCGCAGGCGATTCAATGATACAAATAGGAAAATTTAGCCTTGGGAATTTAACCTAAACATCAACAAAATAATCCTGAGTGTATAATTTTTCTTGCACAAGTGTCATTTTTCTTGTATATTGGCTATATATTAAAGTTGCATCTTTTATTTACACATTGAGAACAGGTCCCGCAAGGGGTATAAGGTCGTGTGTCATATATTGGGTACATGAATTTGGCGGAGTTGTTACATTTTCTGTTACCAAGTCATGTTTAACATGTCCATATTCCCTTGAATTGTATGGTATCATTATAAATTTGGGTCATTTGAAAGAAGAAATAAGTACTTTTCAGAAGTGCAAAAAGAAATTTCATAGCAGATTTACTTCTTAATTTCTAATTAAGAGGGCGGAGAGGCGGGCTAGGGAGGAGGCGGACTATGGGTATGGTGACATTTGGCCTTTGTAACCTAATTCTTGATTTCTGTGATAAAGCATAGATGTGTAAGTTAAGCGATTAGCAATTGCTGATGTTAATAAAAAGGACTTAATTTCCTAATTGATTTTGACTGCCACATCATACAATGTTTATTATGATGCGAGCAATTATAAAAGCGGGAAGGAATCTCAGATTTTCTCTTACAAAATTAACTTTCAGGAATGAAATTATGATAATATGCATGAAATCATCGCTCTCAGAGAATGTTTAATTTGGAATGCATTAAGTATGTTTTATTTACAACTTATCAATAGTAGGTTATACCCAAGGACAGCTACCCATGACAGGAAACCATAAATACCGGTGTTCAAGATAGTCTGGCATACATGCACTATTCTAAAACGTGTTGACGCAGTATCAAAAAATAAAGAGCACTTATCTTCATATTAAAGAACAATATTCTTAATATTTGATAATTGCTAAGTAGGACTATCATCTTACAACTTCAATGTATACGTGGTTCAAAACAACACCGTAACATAGGGCAAAAACCCTGGATATTAAGTTTTAGAAGGAAGATACAATTTTGTTAGATCTTGATGTCATCATGAAGGTATCAACAATTAAAGACATATACACAGAGGGCCTAATTTTGAAATATTTCAATTAATAAGAGACATATATGACGGAAAGCACAATAATGGGACCAGAAAACCAACCAAAGGGGGGAAAAATAATTTCTATTTAATGTGCTATGTTAACTAGTTTAACTTTCCAAGGCACCCCTACTTTCAATTTAAGGTGAAAAAATATAAACTTTTTCCGTTAATTATTTCCCGATACAATAATTAGTTTGAGAAGACCATTGGAGTATATAAGGAATGTGTAAACATTGTTTAAAATTAATCAAAGTATTGCAGATTGGTATACTATGGCTTGTCATACATACCAAATAACAGCAAGGTTTTACCATGGTAAAATTAAATGTAATAGATTACCAATTCTGAAAACACAACATAACAATACCGCTACTGTGACATGTCAAGGACGGATACATGCGAAATGAATGGTTACATTAGCACTCCTCGCCCTTGTGCAACTTTAAACCAATTATCTATAGTAGCATGGGAAAACTGCCATATTTTGGTTCTGCTATCACATCCAATATATCATAACATCGCACCATTCCATCAAAAGGAAAATAACTTTAGCAGGGCCACCATCCAAATTCTGTCACGATAAACAAACTTCCGTCAAATAATTAGTAACGTTGGCGTTAATACGACGAATCGACTGGGTGCGCCCATGCCAGGCGCCGCGCTAGGATTTTGTATTTTTATCAATTTTTGCAACAGCTCGTGCTTTGATCATATTGATAGTACACACGTATGGGGAAAAATTGTACACAATCTTACAATTGCTAATAGCAAATGGCAGGAAATGTGTAGCAAACTGCTAAGCGATACAAGCTATCGCGAGCCCTGGCGACATGCATGTACCCACTGCGACAACATCGTGCACGCGTAATCGATACAGTATGTGTATCCATGCACGTGAATACAACAAGCACAATTACATTGAATTTATACACACACGCTCAGGTTTCGTGGACCATAGACTGCACCATTCTGTGCTAATGTTACTTGTAATCTATGTGGGAGATGATTTATGTACAAGATGATAAAATAAAGTAAACATATCTTATTTAAATTTTGCACTGCGTTACATGATGACCACAGCCTGATGGGAAATTGATAGAATGTGATCGATCTCGAGACTGGGTTTGTTCCGGCGAGATTTGAAAAATGCTGTTGTTATTGCAAAATATGGACGGAGGTAACAATAGCAAAAAAAAACTTAGTATTTTTATTTATGACATACCATTATTCATATTTTTTTGTTTTAAGTTATCAAATGATTGTCCATTTACAGAAAAACAATAAAGGCAATGATAAACTTATTGAAGTTATTCCCAAGTGGCTAATAAAGATGCTATTGTTACATGGCGTAAATGACGGATGACAGTAACAATAGCATTGTCGTTTGTCGCCCTCCAGGAAACACCAATGGTATATGCTTTTCATGCCCAAAAATATGTAAATCATGGACCAATATGTATAAACATGATATGTAATCAACAATAATGGAATGGCCTTTAAAAATATGCTTGAGCACATTTTTAGAAAACGTCATTTTTGAATGGTAGATTTTTTCCGTCCAACAATTGACTGAAATATTGAAGTAATGTTTATGAAAAATTGTCAAAGTGTTTGAGAACCCATTCCAATTATCTTCACTATATGTATACATGTATATAAACATCTTAACACAGTAAATTAGGGACTTCGGTAAATGTAGTAAAAATAGGTGAATTAAGAAAAATTGCTAATGTTTATGGTACCCATTATTGTGCTTTCTGTCATATGCATGGTAGAGTATATGGCTACTCACTGAGATAAATAATAATTGGTCACCAATAGTACACCCTGTATATTATGGAATTCATCTGACGGCTATTTTGACAAGTTGTTTTATGATGAGGTTCATTTTTTTTTTTTTGATATTTCAATAACAGATATTAAAAATTGATAAATTTGTTTAGTTTGTTACTTTGTTCACTTATAGGACTAAACCACTGATGAATTGCATTTGGAGCACCCTTTATGACTGGAATGTGATAATGTAATGTCGCTACTGAAGAATTAATCATACTTGAATTATTGTGCTTAGTTTAAGTTGATTCAGGAAATTTAGGCAACTGGAATGACAATTTGTTACACAGAATGAATATAAATTTTAACAAAATTTGTATCACCCTGTATATGTAATCAGGCGAACACTATAATTACTGATGTAATACACAATTTGGAGATTATTAATGCCGTACGTTCCAATTGACATTTAAGTCAGTAAAAACCTTTTGGCACATCTTTAGAAAATAGAGGTAGTGAAGTAGTTAATAATAGTTTATTTTCTTTGGGTATCACCCTATGGACACACCATGAATTAATGCTGAAAACAATTTAAAATATTCCTCAGTTCATACCCTTTCAGAATATATACTGGTCCCACCTGCTATGTACAGTTTTTAAGCTGTGATCTTGAAATTGAAAATGCCATAGTTTTGCTAATTTTGCATGTGTAACAAATGTTTGCCCCACAATACTGACACACGACCATTAATTTCACCTGCCCAAATTGTCCCATTCGGGGACTATTTTCACTGAGAACTAGTAAAATTTCACAAAAACGATTCCCGTTAGGGGTAATTAGCACTCTACAAATGGTTCCTGTTAGCCAGGGCAGGAAAAAATGCATAATTTCCGGGAAGATAGTTGCGTTGCTATTAGATTCCCACCAGTTGTTATGTATTCAATATCTGAAAAGTCAAAAGTCCCTCCCAAATGGTCAAATTTCCCGGGAAGGAGCTCCTAGATTCCCCACTTTTTCCCAACCCTGCTGTTAGGCAAATATTAGGGGTCACTTTCAGAAGCCCTGGCCGAGCATGGGGTACCAAATCAAACCCCTGAAAACTACGAAGTACGAATCAAAATTGTCAACGCAGTCTGCACAGCTGAAACCAGGCTGTTGACCAAAGTAGCCTCATATTACGCGCCAATCAGGGAGATAGCTACGCCGGTCGGCGGCGGCCGGCCATAAACGGCACTTGCTCTCACCGACCGGCACAGGTCATTTGAGAGGTTGCCGACCGACACTTTACTTTAGTGAAATGAAAAATTACCACATAAATTGGCAAATAACTCATATAGTTTGTCCATAAGTGCCATAAGTGTAGTAAATTTTTAAGATTTACAACCGGCACTTGGAATAGCCTAGCTATAACCCTGGCGCTAATGCTTTATTGATGCCGCTGGCGGACATTATGCTCAATTCCTGTTCACTCAATCATACGCTCTAAATGTCTTACAGTTGACACTAGTAGCTTTCTGGCTGGTTCCAAGACATTCTCAAGATGAGGAAGAAATATTGAAAATACTGTTTAAAAAAAGTGTGCATAGCAATTTCTTGATCATTCATAGTTCATACACTATCTGTTAGAAATTTCCCCACTAGACTTAAAGTCTGACTCAGAGATTTCGAAATATTATTTTTTTGTGTAATAATGAAAAATAGTCAACTAGAACTAAAGATAGTAACCTAAAATGCACAATTCCGAAATTTGAGATGAATCGGATTTTTCGTTTTGATGCAGTAAACATTTATGTGTAGTATTACGTCCCATAGGATACTGTGTATAACAAAAATTCCGGATCCGGAATTTTATAACAAAGTTGTGATTTTCTATATGAAGGAATTCGATTTAAGCTTAGCAATTTCACACAGTGATTAGCATATGGACAAGCATTATGTACATGAAAAAAACACGATTTTTTTGGAAATTGAGGGCGCCCTCCTCAGGAAATCTCTGAGTCGGCCTTTAAGTGCAGCTCTCGATAATCTACAAGAAACATTTGTTGTGAGGAACCATGATTACACGTTATTGCTATGGCAATTGTCCTCTAGTTCCCCTGCTTTTTGTGCAATTGGACCTACATTGTAAGGTAGACATCAAGAGGGTGTTTTGAATCAATCCCATAATGCATTGCAGTGTGCCTATACTGTACTGTATCAAAACATGTCAGTACTTAGGGATAAAAAGTGTTCAAGAAGTTTAAGAACAACAGGACATTTCATAATCATGCAAAAATATCCCTAAGTACTAGCACCTTGTGGCCTAAAATGAGTATAATTAAAGTCGGGGTTTTTATGTGTTCAGAATAGGATTTTTGTGGGATCACATGACCTTATTGGTTGAGATTTCCCAAAACTGGTGCATTGTCAGTGGGATTGACTCAATACACCCTCTGGGTAGACATACACAACCATTAATCATCATTGAGCCACTTAAGTCTCCTTGGTATATAAGGCCTGGATGAAAGAAACCAGTCAATCCTATAAACCCCATTTATAATTGAGAATGCTAGGGAGTCCAACATATTGACTTTATTGCCTAGGTTCATTTGCACACCAAATGGGAGAGTTTCATACCTTTAGCATTGCTATGAGAGGTTCCCAGTGGCCAGCATGGAAAATGGATTTGTAGGTGAAAAGGCACTTGGGAAAGTCTTCAGAGACAGTGTTCCCCTAGTAAAAAACCCAAAACCATATTCTTTCAACCTAATAGCATAGATAATTACTAGTACTACCTTCAGTTTATTGTTCACACACCACAGATAGACTATATAGGCACATTTGAGTGGTGAATATCAGAAAATATCCAGGAAAAGTTAAGTTTTTCAGCCAGAAAATATCTGAGGAAAGGTAATGTTTCAACCAAGGAAATTCTTATAGGCCTATCAAGTGACGCTGAACCCTAGCAACGTTTGCGTTCCAAAACACATTTTCTCATGCAAATCCGATAGAAACCATCATCAAATTTCCCACGAAGGAGCTTCCTAGATTCCCAACTTGCCCCCCCAGGCAGTTGTATTCAAAGGTGGATGGATATGATGCGTGAACATCTCACCCTAAACAAGTACTTCCGACTAAAAACATACCCTAAACAAGCAGTTTTGTCTGTTTTTGCTACCCTAAACAAATATGCGATGCATTGTGTTGATAGCCTTATTAAATTACAATATTTTTATGATTTTGATCTTGCGTACATCACAATTTCAGGGTTACGAAAAAAACATACCTTTTTTCCATATTTTGCTGTTTTGACACCCTAATCAATACGCGGGTACATCGCCTTTTGAAAAAAAAAGAGACCTTTTAACGCATTTTATTGTTCACGCATCATATCCACCTTTGAATACAAGTGGCCTCCCCGGGCTTTTCCCACCATGGAAGAAACTAAGCTATCTCAGGGAGTGGCAACCACTTACCCCCTTTCAAGTCTTGTTACCAAAAATGTCTCAGATAGACAACCTTGGGTTAAACCTTGTGGCTTTTACAACAATGAATATCAAGCTTTACTCGCAGTCTTGTCAATTCTTACCTAAAATTATAGATAAAACGTTGTCATTGCAGGTGATCAATGTGTGGAGTGTGGTTGAAGTCATAGCATAGGTACCCCTCAGAAACAATTTTGCTGAACTTAATTAACCCCAACACGTCACGGGGTACAAATGTAGTTGGCCCTAAAATGGCAGAGAGTCAATTTAGAAGGCAACGCATAAGTGTCTCCTGACGTTCCAGGTGCAATGACAATTGCATGCAATCATTACTTTCCATTGCCTTTGAGCCATTTTCCTGACAGCGGAAAAACGGCGGAAAAATCTTTGTAGTCTCACATGCAATAGGTCTCCTGCGGGGAAGTCACAGGTGCAATTGAAAGCAATTGGTTTTCAACGTCTTCTGCGGGAAAAGCGGCCCAAAGTCAATCGAAACTGACCAGAATGTACGCTCTACTTCTAGGTTTGCAAATTTGACCTTGACACATCTGCTAAATTTGGAGGGCCCAACGTACAGTGAACGTCAGCGGAAAACCCCACAGGACTTCTGGAAGGTAGTAGTGCATGGTGGGATACAAGATGTTGACCAGAACTCTGTGTTTTGGGGCGTGGATGTCTCAAGTGCAATAGTAAGCATTGGTTTTTGGCAATCTCCTTAGGGGGAAAGCGGCCAAGATGCAATAGAAAGCAATGGGTGTTCTGACGGGAAAGTGGCCGTGGTGCAATAGAAAGCATTGCAGGTAAAATAAATAGTTCTTGACGTCCGATGTGCAATTACAATCAATAGGAGCAACTTGATTGCTTCCAATTGACTCTCAGATGATAAAAACCACAGCGGTCCTGTCACTGTGCCCTGCGGTACACCAAAATCAACTGTTGCAGGATCGGAGCTTTGGCCGTCAACTAGGACTCGTTGCTCGCGACCAGAAAGAAAATTTTCAACCCACGAAAGCAAACTGCCAGTAATGCCATAATGGCCTAATTTATAGATAAGTCTACGGTGTGGTACCTTATCAAAGGCTTTACTGAAATCGAGTATAGCAACATTGACTTCATTTTAGCATCTACATGTAGTTGTTTGGCAATATCATTAATTGTAAGAATAAGTTGGGTCTCTGTTGATCTCTTGGCTCTGAAACAGTGTTGTTGATCAGTCAAAATATTGTGTTTTTCTAAATGCTTCATGACGTGACTATGGATGATATGTTCAAGTATTTTGCAGGCGACAACAGTCAAAGATACTGGGCGGTAATTGCTAGCCTCTGCACGACTTCCCTTCTTGTAAAGTGCTGTGATATTTGCCGTTTTCCATTGCTCAGGAACTTCTCCAGTATCTACCGATGCTTGGAATAGGTCTCTGAAGATTGGGGCCAACCTATCAGCAACCATACTCAGGAACCAGGGAGGCAGATTATCAGGACCCTGAGATTTTGTATGATCCAATTTCAGCAATTGTGTTTTCACGCCTTCAGTAGTGATGACTAGTTTCTCAATGGAAGGATAAGAAGGGCCAAGAGATGGAAATTGCTCATGCCCTTCCTTGGTAAACACACTGGAAAACTGTTTATTAAGGATATCAGCTTTGCGTTTGTTGTCACTAACAAGCTTGCCATCAGCTTTGAGGTCTGCAACGTCGTGGTGCTCTTTATACACGGAAATTCTTAATGTATGTCCAAAAAGTTTTGGGCTGCTCCTTCAAAGTTTCAAGGAATTCAGCGTGATACTTTGCACGAGCTTTGCGTAGATCCTTATTATAAAGGTTCTGCTTATTCCTGCATTGTTTGCGGAGCTGTGCGTTGAACCATGGCAAGCTGTATCTTGATGAAGACATCTTTGAAGGAATGAATTTGTCCATAATTTTGACAAGTCTGTCCTAAATAAAAGTCCATTTATCACCTCTACTCTGAATGCGATTAGGGTCGAAATATTCCTGCTGCAGGTCATCCATGGCTTTCATGATGCCTTCCGAGTCTGCTCTTTTACGAATGTAGACCTTCCGTCTTACAGGACGTTTGGTTTTCGGTGCTACATCCAAGCCGACAATAACATTTTCATGGTCTGCTACATGTAACCCTCCCATCTGAGACAACAATGTCCTTGATGCAATCTGGGTTATTGGTTAACACAAGATCCAAGATATTTTCCGTATTATCCTGAATCCTTGTTGGTTCAGTGACACACTGCGTTAACCCGTGTTCAACTGTAAGGTCAATCAGTTTCTCAGCATCAGCTTTGCTGTACCCACTTTTAAGTTTTATAAAATGCAGTGAGGGTTTTCCCAGTCCTATATTGGGCTACGAAGCGACGAAGTAAAAATTGCTAGCACCATCCAAGAGGTACGATACTGATCCCGGTTCCCCGTTTCCCTCGCAAAAGCAAAAAGGCTTAGGGTGGGTTATTACTACACCCATCGAATGTGTGTCTTCAGCTTTGCTCAGTACAAACCCTCAGACACACAAGGACAGACATAGGATTGCACAGCAACATGTTTTGTTGACATCATTTTACTGTTTACTTTCATTTGACAGGAGTAGCACTACTTGAATACAAAGACTGTAATTACTGGACAATATGTTATATAACAAGATTTAGACCACTGAATTGAAAGATGGTCACTCATCCACGCCATTTCACACCTTATGAATAGCTTTATCAACAACACTCAACAATGAGCATGATTGGCAGTGCTGCTTGTTTATGTTAGGTATCATGATATTTACAATGCACAAAACCACTTTTTCATTGATTTTTATGAAATTTAGCAAGTGTAGTTCAGTATTAATGTGACAATTTGGATTAGAAGAAATTTAGGTTAAGTTTCTCTCATACTCACTATTTTTGAGGCAGTTGCAGCATGTAAACAAACCAACTTATGGGCCATGTGGACATGTGTGTTGTGCTTTTCAATACCCTGTCTTCCGTGGGTGACAGTAGGAACCCATGGATTCGATCCACGTAGGTTATTACTTGGTATAAAGGATTAACCTAACCCGCACTAAGGACAATGAGATGCAACGAAAACGTGGTACCGGTCGGAAAATGTTTCTCGTTGCATCTCGGCCGTCAACAACTATTTTTTGTCGCGCAAATGACTCTCATTGTTAATGTACCTCATTGCATCTGGGACGTCTTCCCGGAAAATGACGCGATGTTCCTCGTTGCATCTGGGACGTCTTTTCGGAAAATGACGCGATGTTCCTCGCTGCATCTGGGACGTCTTCCGGGAAAATGGCGCGATGTTCCTCGTTGCAGCTGGGACGACTTCCGGCTAGATATTGCAAAAAAGTAGAGCAAGTCAGATTCATACAAAAAATATTTTGCATAGATGAAACCAAATGTTTCTCGTTGCATCTCGGCCGTCAACAACTATTTTTTGTCGCGCAATGACTCTCATTGCACCTCATTGCATCTGGGACGTCTTCCGGAAAATGACGCGATGTTCCTCGTTGCATCTGGACGTCTTCCGGGAAAATGACGCGATGTTCCTCGTTGCATCTGGGACGTCGTCCGGGAAAAAAAAACCCGGGAAAATGATGCGATGTTCCTTGTTGCATCTGGGCCGTTAATGACTGTATGCTACTTATTTTTTTACCGGGAAAAACGTCCGAGATGGTCATGTGTCGTATAGTGGGACACCTGATTTTGGGAGGACATTACATCGTACTAACTTTTTTGGGTTTAGCAAGTGCCTACAAATAATAATTGTCCACTGTCATAATTTAGGCTATTTTAAGCCTATTTATTCTTCTTTTCAAAATGCCATATTTTTTTTCACATACGTTTTGAATCATTGTCCTTTAATTAAGCAAAGATAACAAAGTCAACTTTGGAGGAGCCGCGGTGCAGGAGCCGCGGTGCAGCCTCCTGTGTTAAGTCTAATGGGAATATGGGTTTTTTGACATGCTTACTAATTGTTCAAATGGTTGTAACATGCAAACAAACTAGTGATATTGGAGATTTTTTCTCTTCACCAGGTTTCCATACAAATATCTTGTATAAATCCAAGTACTTTTAAATAATCAATTCAACCCTTATTTAATGATTAATTAAAACCTTTGATTTAATTAACATTAACAGCAACCAGAAGTATGCAAATCGTTTTCAAACTACACAAAGTCATTACCCAACACACCTAAATGCTTTAATTGCAATCACATAAGTTAAATGACCAAACTAAGTATTCTTTTCCACAGTTAAATAAGCCCGACATAATTAGTTACCAATTCACTAATTAATGTACTATTAACTCAATTTCGTCATTGATAGGCCTATTCGCATGTGGAGGACGATGGTCGTAATTTCATACTAAAAAACTACAAACAGATTCAGGATGCTGTTTAAGAAAGACATAATACACTTGCTATTGTAACCATTACTTTATATGTTGGAATTGATGTTCAAGAATTCAAAGGCCAATCTCTATCACACATCGATCATGATGAAATATTTGAGGTATATAGCATAACACCATATTAATTTTGAACACCACGTGGTGTTTCCCATTTGAAAGTGTATGGTCATCGTAGTACACAGTTAATAATACATTAACTGATTAACATTTTCTTAAAATTAAAGGACCCTAAAGCCCACAACAAGTCTGAATGTAAGGTACATGGACAAAGCATACAATTATGTATGTTTTAAATATGGGCGTCATTACAAGTTGAAATCTACAATTTCATACCACCCTGTACAAAACTAATTTTTACCTGTCCAGATCTTGTGATGTTCTTTCTGAAGATTTCCAGCAAGTTACAAATGATTTTTACGTGTAATGGATCATTTTGGACTTCTTAATAAACGCATGTGATTTTAGCTACAAAATGTGTCCATTTTGGTCACCCTGTATGTCACTTCTTCAATAAGCTGAATATACCAAATTAATATCTTTGAAGCCTATATTTTGCCTGTAAGAAGATAATAATCTTGCAGGTACTATTTGTGTCAAGATTTTCACAGGTAAAATATTAAGTGAAAAAATGTGTTTATTTGGTTTTTGCACCCTTTATGTTTCCGCACACCCGGTATAAATGTCAACATTGCAAATATAGAGTCCTTACACTTCAGCTTTCAGAAAAATGATGGTGTATTTAGCTATAGTGTTGTACATCATTTTAATGCTATGCTATCAACTATAGAAATGATGAATTTACTGATTTCCATACGTAACGCTAGGGTGTCCCATATAACGACCACAGGAACAGAGGCAATTTTTTTAAAGCAAAAATTTGGTTTCTCATTGCATCTGGCCGTTAAAAATAAAAATAGATGCACCTCGTTGCATTTGGACCGATGTTCGGCAAAACCGCTCGGTCCGGGTTAGGGTTACCAGGTTACGATAAATCGCCTGTCCGATTGCCCGGGCAACCAGATTTTTTTTTTTTCGGGGCTAGCTGATTCATGGGACTCAGTGTCCGATCGGGGGCAATGCCTCTAAACAAATATTGTAAAGCGCAAAAAGTGTTCGTTTGGATGGTTCAGTAAAAATATTTCATCAAAAAATCCCAAACAAATGGCTCTTCTTTAACGCAAACACCAAACGGTCTCCGGATATCAAGGGGTCCACAAGCCATAAAATAAATTCGCATTCCATATGGTGGAAATTCAAGATTAAAATCCAGGTGAAGCAATTTTCACTACGTCATATTCCGTTTTGATTTGTGTCGATGTTTAGGGCTTGCTCAGAGGCTTGCTTCAACCATCCCTTGAGGAAGTATTACTCCCATGTTACATAGTATTACGTGAAGGGGAGAAACAATTGTTGATGCATCAGCAAATGCAGTGCACGTTCATGCGATCCGTGATCCGATTCCACAATGCGGTTACAGCTGTGTAGACTCACAGAACTTCCATTACCTGGCGGGGAAGTTCTCATGAGAAAAATTCAAATAATAAAGTAGTGAAAAAACTATCACGCACAAAAATATCACATACAATAAACCAAGTAAATGATATGGTTAGCTTATGATTGTTCATGTGCCTAAAATCGTACCTTGAATCCTTGATATGGCCATCCAATTTATTGTTGTAAAAATGTACATAATTTTCCCTTCTCATGTAGTGGAAGGTTCCAAATGGAGACAAGTGTTTCGCACGCGGTTGATAAACGTTAAAAGTAACCTCCTGAATCAAATGTGTTTTAATACTTCTTGCTTATTGGGAAAGGAGAAGTATTTAAAAAAACTAAATAATAATGCGTTTTTGGACATGATGCCTACCTGTTATGGGCATCAAGAAATCCATAAAAGCAGAGGCCGTCGGTGAAAAGTAATTGTGACCCGCAGTAGTGGTCTGTCCAACTGAAGATGTTTACTCGTGTCGTTGACTAAATGGTTAACCCCAGCCTGTTTTGGCGCAATACTAAGTTGGGTCATTTGCATACATAAAAAGCGTGTGTTTGTACTCGACTTTGTCAGCTCCCGCCATCATACACAGTTTAGTGGTGGCGTAATTTAAATGACTTGGGGATCAGCATCGGCCAAAATATTGTTTACAGGGTTATTTTCTGTCGCGGGCATGAAGAAATATCGTTGTATTGAGGAGTCAGTCATGGATTAGATTATAATCAAGCAAAAGCTGAACAAATAATTGACGATAAGGATAATGAAAATGGAGAATTTACATCTCAAAATAACACATGATATACCACGATATCGCCAAGGAATAAAAAGAGAAAAAAAACACTCTGCTCTGTGCAATTTCTCACAAGAAAGAAAATGGCGACGCGGCACTGTACAAGTGGTTAATTTTCACAGGTAATGGATGCATGCATCACTGTCACTTGATGAATTTGACGGTATAGTTTTCACTTATTTATTTCGGGATATTCGGGCAAGTTAAAGTTGACCAACCTGCCGATCGTGGCAATTAAAAAAATAAAAATTTATCGGAGCCTGGTTAGGGGTTAAAGGGTCCGTTTTTCATATAAAGGGTGGGTTTTTAAAATATAAAGGGTGGGTTTTTAAATATAAAGGTGAGGTTAAAATATAAAGGGTGGGTTTGAAACACTTACTGCACAACTATGTTTTACTCTGCTTTCTTTACACTTACTTTTGAAGGAGTTGGTGCTGGTCAGATTGGACCAATCAAATTTCATCAGAATTTCATACTTACAATGTAGTTGGCAGACATTTTGACAAAATAATTATGATACTTTAGACATAGTAGAAGTGGTTCTCAAGATAAAATCAGGTAAAATTTAATTTACTAAAAATGAGTGTTGGTTAAAATGGCTTCAACCAATCAAATAACTTTTGTGATACACATTCAGTGGGGCTTTGATAATATGACCAATAAATGTCAAATGGGTAGTCACAATTATTGGGACTAAACAAATGTCCCGATCACAGGCAAAATTTTCCCGGTCACAGAGGCTGAGCAAAAGAGTCCAAAAAAGGGCTGATTTAACATGAATATCAGTCTCGTATTTCCCATTTTGCCCTCATTTTGTTTTTCAGACCCCTGCCCCCACCTGGCTACGCCACTGATCTGTAAAGTTCCGCTCCGATATTTCAATCCGTTTTGATGCAAGAGCTAAAAACGTGATTTTGTAAGCCCCATAGACTGCATCTAGACAATATGTAGTAAGGGGGCAACAAAATAATGGCCACATGTTCAGTATAACTCTTCCAAACCAAACATCCTCCTTTGGTGCTAAGATTTCACAGGGTAAATGAGAAAAACAGTAGCTTTCTCTGATACCAAAATGTTGACCACTTCCGGTAAAATCTGGGGCTTCTGGGGACAAGGCTATTAGCGATCGGGCCATGACCTTAGGCTTTATCATGTTTATTTCCTGGTACCGTCAATCCTCTTACTGTCGGGTACCCATGCTCGTTCGTAGGAATTGAAAACACTCCCTTTTCGCATTTTTTTGGTTTTAAAAAAACACCCCTTTTTTTTTGGGTGTCCAAATCGCGAATTTTTAGGGCAAAAATATACCCCTTTTTTCGCGAAATCATGATTGATTTTTAATTTACCACCCTTTTTAAAAAAACATGAACTATGGTAAATACAGTCAACAAAACACAACTAACAAAAATGAGCAAAATATATCAGTATAGGCCCGTTTCATAGGTAGATGCAACTTTAGCAGTTTACACTTTGGGACCACCCTGTGTAAAAATAGAGGGGGCTGGAAGATCATTGTGGGCATTTGCATGTAAGTACAAGGCCTACCTCCACTATCTTAACCAAGTTCCTTCTCTTTGTATTTCACGGGACACTCAGGCCCCAATGGTCAAAATCTGGTCAACAGGTTGTCAACTTGAAAAACATGTATTTTTGTTTTCATCTGTCATTATAACCCTGTTGAGCCCATCAGTTTGAATTGTTTTATTTTGTTGAGATATTTAGTGATGCTTTTCAAACATGTAAAAACCAAAGTACCGGTAGTGAAAAGCCTTTTAAAGGGACTTAGAACCATTCGTGTCAAAAGTTGTGGCAGGACGTGACATTTTCCGTTCACATTTGTATGTAGTATTCATTAATACCTAAATACACCAAAAGATTATATTTGTTGTATTTTATTTCATAATTATCAAGATTATACAATACAAAAAATTAGATGTCTGGTTATAAAACTTACAAAGCTACACTTAATTGAATCCTTGTTCACATTTTTCCGTTCACAAATTTGTCACTTCCAGCATTTATGGCAGAAGGCCTGCTCTGTGTATGAAATAGATTCCATCTTATGAGACTTATTTTGCAAGAGTACTTTCACTATACTATCAAATTAAATTAACAGTTTTGACAACTATTCTAATGTGTCTTTGCTTTACCGATGAGAAGTTTTCCGTTCACATGGCAGGACGTGACGTAGATTTGTCACGTCCAGCCACTTTAGTTCAAATATCTTGTAAAATAATAGGTCTACAACTTCTATTTTATAGTATGTTTAAAGTTGTTGCATGGGCTTGTGAATGAAAAGGTAACTTTGAAGTGTTGCCAGTTTTAGTCTGTTTTCAAAAAATGGTATTCCGTTCACAATGGACATTGTCACGTCCTGCACAAGCAGTAAACAAGCAACCAGACAAACTAACAGCTTTTGAACATTAGAAAGCATTTGGGTTAAACAATTGTTTTATGTGAATTAGTAAAGTTCTTCCTTGTAAAAGCATAAAAATAGGTTTATGTTTTTAGTTAATGGCCAAAAGATAGGATTTTAGGTCCAAATTCCATTCACATGTCACGTCCTGGCACAAACACATAAGGCTTATTTTCTGCAAATTCACTGAGTAAGAATTGCTGGCATTTCACACACATCTTTTACTAACTAGGAGTAATTAATCTATGGAAAATTAAATAACTCCACTCTACTATTGTTTTAGTTTTTGAAAAATAACTTTTTATGTCAAAAACCTGTTTTTGGCCAAAAATAGAGGTAAAAGTGTTATAAAACGACCAAAATCTAAGCTTAAGTGTTCATATTTCAGCCAGAGCTGCCACAAACTGCATGTAAGAAATAAATGATTAGAACAAGTCTAATTTCTTTTGGTAATTAAAATAATTTCCCATTCAAATTATTGTATTTTTCACCAAAATTGCTCAATTTTAAACTTTCTGATAAAAAAAAAGCAATAAAGGAGAAAAGATTAAGCTCCATAACCCATTTTTTCTTTAATTCTATACTGATACGCACACAGGAAAATAAAAATTAAAACTTGTTATAAATGTGTTTGAAAAAATGACCCCCTGGTTGACAAAAGTGCATCTACCTATGAAACAGCATAGGCCTACATGTATGTCGTCAGCTGAAGATTTGATGATTGATATTTTGTTGATGGAATCCATTCCGAAAATCACAGATAACTTTATTAATAAGGGTTTTTCTGCGATGGTGCGACTACCCTACTACCCCTTTTCAAAATTTAGCAAAATTTCCAAATGAAAAAAGTACCTTTTTAATTTTGCAAAAATAAAATTCGCGAAATTGATTGAGGAAAGCACCCTTTTTTTCACGATCCTAAGAACGAGCATGGGTACCCGATAGTAATGCTTATGATATACTACCAATCGCAAGGAGCATAGCGATTTTTTTATGACATCACTTCCGTCGCTTATTGGAAAAGCGACTGCCGATATCTAATCGATAAGTCGCTAGCATACCCAAGCGACTTGACGCAAGCAGTTGGACTGAATTCAACTCACAAGCCATTTGACGATCCCCGAAATTGCTCTCAGTCGGTGCCCATTTACATCCGGGAACTTGTACCAGAGGTTCATGTTTACAAAAAAATTTGTTGTTCGTTCGCGTCGACGAACAGTGCCAAAAATTACAATACAAAGTACCTTTTCACGTGAAGTTAATCTTACAAAAATGTAGAAGAAGATAACAAAAAACAATCGAGACAAATGGTGTTGAAATTAAGACATAACGTGATATTTTCGATCGCCTACTGTGCCCTACTTTTCACCTGACGGACGATTACACAATTATTGTTGCAACGTCAAAGATAGGGTAAGTTTTCTAGTTTTCGTAACGCTCCTAACCGTATGTTTTTAGCCGCACTTGAAGTTGTTAAGTTTCCCGAGATGCGAAATGAGGCACCGAATGAGATGCATTTCGGCGGATTGCTTGCAAATAGTCTGATCGCTACGAAGATTCCCAGCGACTTTGACACTGAGAAGCGATGACAAAACGCTTTCGAGGCGTTTTTCACTAGCGATTTTAGAATCGCACGCTGCGACGGCAAGTATCTCATCTCTTCATCTGTTAGTCGGCAAGACCTCCAGGAAGTATCACACCACCTTGACCCGGATGATGCTCACCAATGACCAATTTAAGTTTTTACCAAAAGAATGTTCCCTGACAGCAGTTTTGAAACTGTCCAAGAGAGCGCAGTTCACCACCGATGGAGGGAGGTCATTCAAATCTTTAACCGTGTAGGAAAGAAGAGTCTCGCCATGACTGCACATTCATCTCATCTCATGATATTTGAGCCCATGCCCTCTGGTTTGTCTGGTTACTCTGGAAATGAAGTTATTTGGGTTTATGGCTACAACCGTTCACAAGTGTAAAAACAGGGTCACCTCTGGCTATTTTCCGTCTGGTGGACAACGGTTGCCATCCCAGTCAGACATCAGACGAGTTACAGTTCCAGGTACTCGGTGTAGTCGTTCATGCAAAAACGAGCTGCCTGAACCTGGACCTTTCCAAAGCATGATGTGCATGTCTCTTGAGGGTCCCGGCGGACGAAGCAATTCCAACAAGGGCGAAATGTGCGTTTGTAAGCAGTGAATTTTACCTCATGGCTACAGTCGGCAAGATTTCTTTTGAGGACTCCCATAGCCCTCTGGGCTTTTTTTTATAGTAAGACTAGATGCACACCCAGAAAGATTGTTGGTAATTTCTACTCCAAGATAAGGATGAGACATCACACTTTCAAGTTGTTGACGCAAAACTTGTAACTACGTTTCGTGGCGTTCCTGGTTGTGCAATGGGACATTGTTGCACACTTGCTGGGATGAATTGCATTAGCCAGTCGTCTGCCATTTTCAGTTGTTTGGTAGATCCTTTTGAAGCAAATGGCTGTTTCCATATTTATTCAATGGGAGTGTAGAGAAGGCAGTCGTGGCCGAATAAGCGACAGTTGATTTAATTTGTCTGGCATGTCGTTTGATTGTTGATTTACAATAAACTAACCCAAGGGATCAGTGGACAGTGCCTTGAGTACACAGAGATTACTGGAGATGAGTGAGGCCTGTCCGTCAACCAAGACACGCTGTGTTACGGACCAGTGGAGAAATTTATATACACTTCCGGAGTGATCCTGTGAACCATAGGTTCTAAGTTATATGAAGGGTCTTGAGGTGGACCTTATCAAAGGCTTTAGAGAAGTCTAGTATGGCAACGTCAACTTCCTTTTTTGAGTTGAGTCTTGTGTATATCATGATTTGTGGAGAATAAGTTGTTATGTGTCAGTGGAGCGTTTTTGTTCTAAACCATTGTTGCTGATCTGTAGGTAGGACATCAATCTTCCAAAGTGCTTCATAATATGACTATGTATTATGTGTTCGAGAATGTTGCAAGCAACAACGGTCAGCGAAACTGGTCGTTGTTGCTAGCTTCATGCCCTGCTACTGCTTGAAGAGGGGCTGATAATGTTGGCATCTTTCACGGGGTCGGAAGTCACCCGAGTCGGACCTGAGGGATTGCGTATATATCTTCAAGATTGGTGCAAGCATGGAGCAACCATTTTAAGGAACCCATGGGGGTACCTCATCAGGGCCCTGTGATTTAGATGGATCAAGGCCAAGAAGCTGTTTTCAATCCCCTCGGTAGTGATGTGCAGTTATGCAATGTCTGGGAGGTGATCACCAAGTGGGGGTAATTCCCCTCGCCTCTTTTGTAACCACACCTGGAAAATGTTGATTCAAAATGGAGCTTTTGCTTTGCGTCACGTGATCCTATTCTGGAAATTCAGGTCAAGACAATTCCCTGGTGTTCAGTGCGAAGACTTTTGAGGTACGACCAAAAAGACCTCGGTTGCTCTTTCAAGGAGTGTCACCAAGTATTCATTCTGATAAATTAGTACGAGCCTTTCGAGATTTCTTCATAGCCCTCCTTTCTTTCAAAAATACTTCCAATCTACGATATTCTTTCCACTGTTTCTTTTGCTTTCCTATACAAGTTCTTTTCCCTTCTACAGTGTTTGCGAAAGACTAGAGTTTAAACCAGGGTAGGTTGTAACGTGAAGACGACATCTTAGATGGACCTGCCGTCCATAATGGAAGTGAGATTTTTCTGGACAAAAATCCCTTCTCTTCTAGGACAAGATATGTGGAATTGTCTCAAAGTATCATTTTGGAAGTCGCACATGGCAGACTGAATGGTGTCCACGTCAGCTTTCTTGCGGATGTCACTTGCGTTCACTGGTAGTTTTGCTTTGGCTTAAGGTCCAAAGTCATGCAAATTGTCGTGATCGGCAAACCAATCTGTGGTACTAGATTTGGATGCAGTCCAGATTATTGGTCAATACAAGCTAGAGGCTGTTTTCTGTGTCCCCTGCTTAGTGTTGGTTCAGTCACACATTGCGTCAGGCCGTGTTCAACGATACCTCAAACAATTTTTAGCCTCTTCGTGCTTGTAGCCCGGTTAGAAAGGATCTATAGGTTGTCCCAGTGTAATGGGTGGCTTTGAAATCCCGACAAAATGAAATTTGGGTATTAATCTTGTCACCAAGTTGGAGATGGATTAAGTTAACTGGGTCAATATCCCAGTCCATGTTGCTTCATCACCGTTGCTATAAAAAGTCCTGTTAGTAGTGATATTTACTGCCATTGATGCGTTCTCGAGGTCCATTAACACTTCACTGTAGTAAAGTCTTGTTGTAGTGGTAGATATTAAGTCATTCTTAGTTGACTGAAAAACACCCACCCCCGGTTCACGGTTGTAATGGTATCCCTATCCTCTCTAAAAACGGGTTAAGTATTCATGGGCTTAAGAGAAGTGCCGGTACCGGGGTTTAAATAGCCAACAATATATTGATTTTATTGCCGAGTTATTTGCAAGACCCATCAACCCATGTTCACTTACCTTCACTGTGTAATATCAGAAGAGCGTTGGGAGTGTGGGTGGTGATCTTGATCTGGGTTTTTGAAATTTTCACGTGCCGGGTTTGATGGACAAATAAACAGGCTGAATCTTGCGGTGCCTGATGTAGATGTGTTGTGTTGCTCAATACACGACGAAGCGAAGCGTCGAGCAAGACCCAGTATGTCTAGACTGGCATATATACCACCAAATGGGATGTATAAACAAAGACCACGTGGTCTCTTAGCCAATTAAAGGAGTAAAAGGGTAGGGGTGGGAGAAACCCTTCAGGGGAAAAATTGACTGATCGGGGAAAATTTTAACATAGTGCAATCGATTCCTCTTCAAAAAGTACCCCTAGGTCACCGTGGCGGAAGACATGTTTTCCCGGGGCGAAAAAAGTTATGACCCGTAAGAAGTCGAAGAATTGATATTTGTCTCTGTTGAATTCATTTAAATAGGCCATTATTCTTGGCATGATGCTATGCTAAACAAATCCACCAAAAGAAAATTACAAAAATCAACAAACACAATGCAGAAAAAAATTATGAATACAACAAATGCCCAAAAAGTATACTTTTTAGTACTTATAAGCAACTGCAGCCTTACAAATCAAATCTCCACTCTTTTTAAAATGACATGAAAGGTTTTTGTTCTGTTTAGCAATAGGCCTAAGGTCCTAATACTCAGTTTCCCTTATATTGATAACTTGATAAAAAGTTGGACAACCTGATGATATTGCTTATAAAGTAGATAAAGAGATGGGAAGTTAATGTCACGAGGTTATAAGCAAGTTCGTTGTCAATAGACTACGGGAATTCCTTTTTGCTCTAGTCACTGCGCGCTCGACTTGAGCCGAGGGGTCCCGGGTTCGAATCACGGTCATGGCGGGCTGAGAAATAAGTCGCTGGTATACCTCGGTGAGTAATTAGATAGTTAACGGTTTGTGACGTATAGAGT
>JAMKCH010003956.1:0-86238 GCA_023653785.1 Ophioderma brevispina
AACCTGGTTTCTCGACTGATAACTAGGTTTATCAAAAACCTAGCTTTTCAAATCGAAAAACCTGGTTTTTCAAATCGAAAAACCAGGTTTTTTCAAAACCTTGCATATCAAATTTGAAAAACCTGGTTTTTCAAATCGAAAAACCTGGTTTTTCAAATCGAAAAACCTAGTTTTTCAAATCGAAAAACCGGGTTTTTCAATCGAAAAACCTGGTTTCTCGACTGATAAACTAGGTTTATCAAAAACCTAGCTTTTCAAATCGAAAAACCTGGTTTATCGATTCGAAAAGCTAGGTTTTTTTGATAAACCCAAACCTAGTTTATCAGTCGAGAAACCTGGTTTTTCGATCGAAAAACCGGGTTTTTTCAATTTGATATGCAAGGTTTTTGAAAAACCGGGTTTTTCAATCGAAAAACCTGGTTTTTTTTTTTCAAATCGAAAAACCTGGTTTTTCAAATCGAAAAACCTGGTTTTTCGATCGAAAAACCTGGTTTTTCAAATCGAAAAACCTGGTTTTTCAAATCGAAAAACCTGGTTTTTCAAATCGAAAAACCAGGTTTTTCAAAAACCTTGCATATCAATTTGAAAAACCTGGTTTTTTTCAATCGAAAAACCTGTTTATCGATTCGAAAAGCTAGGTTTTTTGATAAACCTAGTTATCAGTCGAGAAACCTGGTTTTTCGATCGAAAAACCTGGTTTTTTCAAATTTGATATGCAAGGTTTTTGAAAACCGGGTTTTTTCAATCGAAAAACCTTTTTTCTCGACTGATAAACTAGGGGGGGGGGGGGGGGTTTATTCAAAACCTAGCTTTTCAAATCGAAAAACCTGGTTTTTCAAATCGAAAAAACTAGTTTTTTCAAATCGAAAAACCAGGTTTTTCAAAAACCTTGCATATCAATTTAAAAACCTGGTTTTTTCAAATCGAAAAACCTGGTTTTATCGATTTCCGAAAAGCTAGGTTTTTTGATAAACCTAGTTTATCAGTCGAGAAACCTGGTTTTTTCGACTCGAAAAACACCGGTTTTTCAAATTTGATTCAGGTTTTTGAAAAACCGGGTTTTTTCAAATCGAAAAACCTGGTTTCTCGACCCCTGGGGGACAAAAAAACTAGTTTATCAAAAACCTAGCTTTTCCAATAAAACCCCTGGTTTTTCAAATCGAAAAAAAAAACCTGTTTTTAAATCGAAAAACCGGGTTTTTTCAAACCTGCATATCAATTTGAAAAACCTGGGTTTTTATCAAATCGGCCCAACAACCTTGGGGGTTGGGGTTTTTTTTATCGATTCGAAACGCCTAGGTCTTTTTGCTTAAAACCAGTTCATTATCAGTCGAGAAAGAGAGATCGAGACGACATGGTTGTTTTTCGAGACCACAACCCGGGTTTTTTTCCATTTCAAACCCCGTATATCAAATTTGAAAAAAAAAAAAACTAGTTTTTTCAAATTGATATGAAGGGGGTTTTTTGAAAAACCTGGTTTTTCGATTTGCAAAACCGGGTTTTTTCGATTGGAAAAGCCGGGTTTTTGATAAACCTAGTTTATCGTCGAGAAACCTGAGTTTTCGATCGAAAAAAAACTAGGTTTTTCAAAACCCTTCATTTCAAATTGAAAAACCTGTTTTTCAAATCGAAAAAACTAGTTTTAATCGATTAAAGCTGTAGTTCCGTCTAGCGTTCCGTTGATGTGCTTGCTCTGTATGCATTAGATACGTGCGTAATTTTCTCTGTTTTTGTAACTTATACATCACCACCACAGGAACTATTATGAACTGCGAAATAGTCCGGTGTAGAAACTGTAATCTGCTGGGAGCAGGCAAAATACCGGTGAATAAACAACCGGGAATAATGATCTGTAGAAAGTGTAATTGAAAACAATCATGGAAGTTGGGGAAGTGTGTACGAGTTATTCAGGTTTCTGACAGTTTTATGGCCGTTCGGCGCACTGTATGTGCCACATTACCAAACTCGACAGGAAAGAGCTGCGTGTTGTAGGAATGTTTGAGACGTTTCTTGGACCCATGTTTCCAATTTTTGAGATCATTTGAAAGTTAGGCTTCGGACTAGGGGACACACATGCCATGGACATGATGCAGTGGATTATTATCAATGAACATGGCTCATCCGCTGTGATGGAACAAAAGTTTTTACTTTTAACTAAGTTAATTTTCTATAATGAAAGTGAAAATGAGGCTGCCAAATTTATTACTCACAGTATTAAATGTAAGGAGAACACATGCAAGCCTTATTTTACATGTTTAGCAGAAAGTACATTTTGTGCTTCAAAATCTAAATGCTACCTGATACAATGTAAATGATACATGCAATGCATGAGAAATCCAGAAAGAATAGGTAAATTGTGCCACAAGGGAATAAACGGCTTGTTGAAGGATTTGGTGGCAGAATACTGAATTCGTGCCGAGAAGTCTCATTTTTGTGTACACTGTCACCGAGTTGCAAAATTGTGGTGTGTGTGACTTTATTATGTCTGGAATCAAATCTGAGACCTGTCGTCAAAATGTTGTGTATTGACCGCAATGCACAGCTGCACTTGGCCTATAACCCAGGTCAAAATGCCCCGTTGAGCCCAGTTGCAAGTTGTTTCCATTTTTCCGTGACGGAAATTAACGTAAAACTTGGTTTTCAACGGTTTAACTGGTCACTTACAAACCTAGTTGGAAATTGGTTCATTTTCCCATCATGGAATCCACCCTTTATTTTAACTGGAATTGCAACTGAATCTTAAACTGTGGATCAACTGGTTTCAACTGAAAGGCACTATCAGTGATTTTGGCTAAATCGGAAAATCAAAAAATCAAAAATCAATTTTTTGCATGTCCCTGGCAAATGATAGGACCATAAGCAAACTAATAAGGACCAAAATTTGAGATTTTTTATTCATTGTCCGAACGACAACTTTAGCTACTACAACACGGAATTGAATTGAGAGTTCCGTTCTTTGAACACTGCCGTTTTCTTTTTCTTCTTTCTGTTAATTCTTTTCTTCGGTTTGGAATAATACTTTAAATATATTAAATTTTGGGGTCTACCGAATCTGTTACAGAGCGTGACACGAAAGTACACAGACTAGAGTCAGCTGATGACTGCCTCAGGATTGTATTTATGCACAAAATGCATGTTCAAAATTCGATCGTTATTGCTTAAGCTTCTATTTTAATGCTTTTTTGCTTTTGGAATTTCCCTATCTCTGTATTGAGGTTTTCTCGTCAAAAGGCCCGGCAGTATGGTAAGAATGGACGATGACGAGCAATCAAACCAGTTACGTTGTGCAAATGGCATGTCGCGTCGGTCGCGGTTTTGTTGAATTCTTCATGTTACATGTACAAGCTTTACAGTCAACTGGCGGGAATGGGTGGATCGGAGTGACTTTTGAGGTGAGCTTACAAAAGTAAGATTGCACCTGTGCCATGTAAATGAAATTTTACATACACGAGGAAAAATGATCACAATCCACTGTGTTGCAGTTGTGCAATTGTAAAATAAATCGAGCCCTGCAAGTGATAGTCCTTGTTTCACAGGCCCATGACTTGGTTTGTTTACAGCTGTTATTCTTTAAAAAAAAATTTGGTAACTTATGAGTGAAACAATACTGAAAATCACATTATACTCTTCCTCATAATTTCCTTTTCCCGCATCAAGACTATGCCAGGATTCCCGCCAGACAAACCATACAACGCGTTCATACATGTCCTGCCGCGTAAAACAAAGTCCGCAACTCTTCGGCGCTCCTTAAATGTAGAACGCCTGTTCAGAAAAAGGGAATTGTGACGGGGACTATAGTAGGGAGTACTAAGTCCAAGTGACTTGCCTCATTGCATAAAAGAATGCACAAGTGTTTCGTGCATGGAATTCATGATAATCATGGCACAACGCCATCATCAGCACACTGCATTGTTGCGGGTTGTTTTACAAAGGTGTGAAATGGCTTGCTTTACAACTGTTTTGTTTGTCCCGGCTATGCGTTTGGCCGTCCTTTTAACCGAACGGATATGAATTTTTGTATGTGGTAGAGTTCCGACCGTAAAACGAGGTTTGTGGTCACATGTTCAAGGGGTCAAAAGGGGTCGTTATCGGTTAACCTGGCCGTGCTTTAACGTATGGATATGGAATTTTAATATTGTGGGTAGAGCCTTTCCGCTGTTACGGGTGTTATGGCCACATTTTTCGAGGGGTTCGTTTTGGGTCACAGGTCATCCAAGGGTCCGTTATGTGGGTAACTTGGCCGTGCGTTGACTATGGATTTTAGTATGGTGGTAGAGCTTTGCGGTACGAGTTTTTTTGTGGGTCATGTTTTGGAGGGGGTCTTATTTGGGGTGCAAAGGTCATTCAGGGATTTGTTTGGTCGGGTAATTAAAGTTAAAATTTTGAAAAGTTTAACTTGGCCGTGCTTTTAAAACGTATGAATTTGGGTATGTGGTAAGACCGCTCCCAATTTTCCAAATTTGAAAATTTTTGCACAGTAAAGTGCTGGTAAATTTGTTCTAGCAAATAACCTGCGATGGTAAATGCTCAAAAGTGCGTATTTGTAGAAGCGATTTTGGTAATTAAATCGCATAATCCCAATGGTAATTTAACGGCGGAGCTGAAATGCCCAAATTTTTCCTGTCTGACCCTTGAGAAATAGTACCACCTCAAGCAATATGAACCTCTAACTTGACTCTCCTGAACCACCGGAACAATAGATACCATAGACACGTACAGGCGCTATATCTAACCTATTCATATGGAAAGGACTTTTCCCAGCAAGCACTATATAAATTATCCCTAATTTACAAAATTCTTCTTTTGCGATACATAGAAACAAACAAAAACAAGTGCGAGCTTACCATTCACAGGATAGCCAATTACCCATGTACTGTGCAAAAATCTCAGATTGTGGGGTGCTCTCAAAAAAATGGGCTGGTATTGCTTTAAAGTTTCCATAATAACTAAATAATCCAAATTTTTGTCCTTATATTTAGGTGCCCTTTTGGTCTCATAATCACTTGTACATGTAAGGCGTTTGTTAGTAAAACGAATACTTTGTTTTTAGAAGACATGCAGAATTTTATTTTTGATGATTTTTTATAAATTTCAGATTTATTCAAATCACTGATAGTGTCTTTAAGTTAAATATCAACTGGTCAATTGATTTCTGGAGGTCACGTCAAAGGTGCGGTTACCCAAACCCATTAGTTTCCATGTTTTGCTCCTTGGTAATGATATCGTTAAAAATGCCTTTAAAACAAAACAAAAACAAAAATACATGGGTAGCAATAATTTTGATATGTAGTCCTGTATTTAACTGATCATTTTTATGTTAAACATTTTGCTAATTCCAAACCTGTACATTGTTTCATGCTTACATAATTTAAGTACATTTATATTTCTATGTCCTGTGGTTCTGCTAAACAGGTATTAAAGGTGCGTGTTTCTATTCCGTCTTTTGGGACCCCCGATTGACCCGGAAGTAGTGTCGATTTTGATATCAGATGAAAGGCGGATGTTTCTCATTGGGCGCATGGCGTCCTGAATTTTGAGCCCCAAATCCCATTTCCATTCCCAAGATAAAAACAAAAAACCGCCGTTTTTTATTGGTTTAACCACACTTTAGCACATATGAATCGGGCTTTGCAACATGCCTATTATTGGGGGGGGTCTCCATCAAAACTGCAAGTTTTGTTTGCCACGTTAAACTTGATGGTGTGTATGTACAGAGTGCCAGGCTCTCCATAAAGTCGAGAACACCAATAACACATAACTTTGGAACAATGCCCCTTTACAGTTACATCAGTCCAAAGTGTACAAAGCAATGGAGTCCAATAAGTGCAGGATTACACATATTTTAACTTAACATACATACATGTACCTACAGTGTGCCTGAATGCAGCAGAGTGACATAAAACTATTTAAAAACCTTTCACACATCAACATTATTATGCTTACACATCCGATAAAACCCAACATAAAACAACAAAATAATAAGAATACAAAAAATAAAAAAAATAAAAAAAATAAAAAAAATAAAAAAAATAAAAGTTTAATTACAAATTTAAAAAAAAAAAACACTTCATTTTTACACCCACATGGTGTGTCCCTTTCAGTGGGGCGCCGGCAGACCTGGAAAAAGGTGGAAATCAGGAATCTCCTTCCAGGGAAATTTGGTCATTAGGAGGAAAATGGGATAAGAAATACATAGCAATGGTGGGCATCTTTCATAAAATTGGTTCGGAAATTTGTCCCTGCTAATGGGAAATTAACCATTTTTCCAGGCCTGGCACCGGGCCCCCTTCACTATCACCAGCATAAACAATGTGTGTACTTTTCTCAAAGCCCTTTAACCATGTGGTGTGCACACTACCAAAACACCTCCTGGATACCCTCACATAAAATCCAATAATCTCTAATAAAACAAAGGATACCCGTATATATAGTAAATTGGATTTGTTTTTTCTAAATTTTACACAAGGTAAAGGTATAATGGTACAGAATCATGGACACTGGTATGGGTAAGACCATGAAAATATTTGATACGGGTAGCAAGACCAGGGGATCCGGGTACAAGGCCTGGGGTGTTGGTACGAGAACCATGGGTATGGGTCGAGACTGTGGGTACGGGTATGGGTCTGAGACTGGGGGTAAACGGGTCTCAGATGTGACAAATCGTGGGTACGGTAATCAATTTTCGTACCCAGGTACCGGGTCTGGTACTACTGGTTATTACTTTCAATAGAACGCGTCTCGTGGGAAGAAGTGGTGGCAGAGCCGGTTGGTGCTTTCCTCTGGCACAAATTTTCCGGGTTTCCAATCCTGGTCCGGTGATGTCCACTCTCTGGGATTATTTCGGGTGCTCAATTCTGGGTTTGATCTGGTAATACCAGGTATTGATACATACCACTTTTTTCCATTTATTAATTTCTTGCTGCCTGTCCATGCGCGCCCTGTGCGATATCCAACTTTATTGGAGTTTCACAGTATTCGACAGATGCAGAATGGTTCATTTGGAATTGGGCAAATGAAATCATGAACGCATCCCATCCTTTGGAGGGTATGTTTTAGCCATGTCCCATTACAGAGTGTCACAACTGTTACATGTACATCGCAGCCAGTTTGCGAATAGGAGGGTGAAAGCCCCTGACGTTTCCCAATTCCCCCCCCGCCTCAAAATAAACAGGGCCTGTCGGAGCGCCTATCTGGGATACGAGAACCTTGACCTCCAGTACTGTGCTACGCGTGCAATTGCTATGAAGGAATTCAAAAAAAATTGTGTTTTACATTTTGTAAAGTAATTTCGAAAAGTGCTTAATGGGCCAAAAATAGATACATTGTGACATTTTCACAGTAACATTAATTTTGCTACTTGGATGTACCCTATTCAAATTAAATCATTATTTTGGCTATTATGTTTATATAACTATTGTTTTGTTTTTCCCGTTTTACTTCGATTTGTAAAACTGGAAAAAAAACCACAAAATGTTAAAACCTGGAAGATAATGGGCAATGAACAAATTTAAATACATGTGTTTACTATTGTCCTTGACAATAATTTAAAAAGGCAGCTCAGCTGTATAAGGACTATTAAAGTGCATTTTCGTGTAATTTTAGCACCTTCTGTTTTTTTTATTCTTGATTCTGTCAGAAAAGCTTTTTCCCTCAAAATTTGAGCTGATCCCATCTTGCGGTCGGTCCCATAGGCTACTTGTGCTGTAATTTGTCCATTTTACTGACAAAAATACAAAATTGGCAAAATTTTTTACAGATGCGACAGTGTAAGAATGGGCACAAGTGGATTAATAAGGCGAACGGTTCAATTAATATAAAATCTGCAAACATTTTTTTAGGTTAAGTCGTGGGGACAAGGCTAGGATTACAATTCCACTTTAATATTTTTTAATAAACCTGGTATTGTGGACCATTTCAAACATTCCTAACTTTCATTCCACAGAAGCAAGACTGCTTCACATATGCAAAATTTGACGACGGTTGCAAAACTACCTACCATATCCCAAACTTATTTGTCAATGCATTCATGACAGTTTGTCATTCAGATCTCATCCTTAAAGTTTGACATTTGCATTTTTTATAGCAAATTTGTCAAATTTGCAATTGAACATGGGCCATGCACTGCCATGACTGTTGTCACAACTTTTCTCAACTCATTCTAATTTTGGGACACCGGCCCCCAAAAAAGGGGAAAGAATAGATCTGCCAACACTCTGAATCCGAATAAAGCGGGATGGGTTTTGAGCAGTCTCTCACCTTTTCACCAATGCATTCCTGGGTTCAATTCCCAGTCGACCAGTGTCTATGTGAATTTGGTTTACCGATCCATACTCGTCTTCACAGGTTTTCTCTGAATGCACTATAGGTTTCCTCCTGCATCTTAAAATCGGACCTCTTCCCTAAAATATTTCCCCCTTTCTGGTGGAGGCGTCCCCTTGAATTTAATGCCTACTAGCAATATTGGGTTCTGCCTGGCAACATGCCCGAATCGGCGCATTTTTTTATAAATTATTAATAAAAAAATAAATCCTATATATAGTAGACTATATTGAGCAAATCAATTCCCACAACATAAACCCTCCACAAACAAATGCAGAGCCAGGGATGAAACATGCAGTTTATTCTATTGAGGCTGCCAAATTCATAGGGGGTGGCACAATACAAAGTTCTTTCCCCAGAGTTGTGCATGCGTGAAACTGAAAGTCCCTGTACATGCTTTTACTTTTACATGTTTTACTTAACTTTATATTTGTCCTTGGATGACCAATGATGACTGGACTACTATTTACGTTGTCGCCAGGCCATTTATATAATAATACGTTGGCCGTTGTTTGTATGCCCATTTTCATGCGTCTATCCCAATAACTCGCCACCACTATCGTGATTGCTTTTTTCTTTGTATTGTTCTTTAATTTGGGCAAAGCCCTTGAATTATGGAGAATTCGTACTATATACTTTTCACCGAACTCTAACGCAAAGAAACGATTTACGCCAAGACATTACAATCAGACGGGTTACACTGTGGTACAAATGCCCATAGACAATTCGATCGAAGGTGATTCCGCCACCATTTTCCGTAAGCTACCTACTATTTAATGCATAAACGTCACCATGACGTCACCGGGGGAATGACGTAGAGTAGAGCGCCACCCACGCCTGGCGAACTATCAGCTTAAGATTTCATGCAGATCAGTGTGCAGTACGCATCCATTTCTCTTGACGAGTGTCCCTAAATCCCGATTATGTTAGGATCCCGATACAATGCAGCTCCTCACCAAGGTCACGTTCTCTGCCAGCTGTAACAACGCATGCGCATAAAGCTCTTATGGGTTGCCGACTCATTACCTTGTTGTTTGCACAAAGTTTTCCAAAATTAAATACGACCTTCCCCCCCGATGAAAACTTTATATATTTAATCGAACCATCCTCCCTTTAATGTCGGGGCTATAAGTAAAACGTGGCGTACCCGGGGGGGGCAGGGGGCATTCCCCCTTGTGGGTAATCTCCCCGTAGAATTAGTTAATTTCTGCACACAGCGCTAATTTATAGTGAAAAACAGCATACTACAAATTTTAATGTCTGGCTTGCCCCCTGAAATAATATGTGGGCCCCCCTGCTCTTTTCCCCCTGGAAAAAAATTGCTTACTCCATTGGCTATACTAAGAGAAAAATCATCAAAATTTTGTATTTTGGTATGTTTTTGTTTATTTTCGGTATTTTTTTGTTACTGGCATTAGGATGTGGTTTAACATAACCTCAAGTGGTTGCTTGAAATCTGTCTATTAGAGTGGGATTGACCGATTAAGAATATGAAGTTTTTCATCTGATTAGATTGGCCTTCACTCCTAAACCCAATCTGTAAAAGTTTTCGCGCGATATTTCAGCCCGTTTTGATGTGAGAGCTAAAAACGTGATGTTTGTAAGCCCCATAGAGTATTGTGTAAAATTAAATCTTTGGCCCGAAACCAAAATGCGTCCACATTTTCGCTCATAACTTCCAAAACCAAAACCCCCCCCCCCATCTGTTGGCTTTTTTTTTTCAAGATTTTTACAGGTGTAAATGATAAAATAGTGGCTTCCTCTTGTACACAATTGTTTGACCACTTCCGGTAAAATCTTGGCGTATGGGTACGATGCTATTAGCGATTCGGCCATGGACCTTTAAAGACCATGCAGTACGGATTCGTAATTTCTATACGTGCGATCAAAATTCCGACTTGAGATCAAAAAAGCCCTCTCCATGGGAATATCCCAATATAAGCGTTAATATTTTGCGAACCATGTTCCATGTAAACATTTTGACAGCTGTTTTAGTTAGTTTTTTTAAACCAAAGTTTAAATCTGGTGGTGAAAGTAATCATAGTCCGGCAGGTATCATAGTCCCGGCAGGTAATCATAGTCTGGCAGGTATCCATAGTCCGGCAGTATCATAGTCCGGCAAGGTAGGACAACGGAATAGTGTGAAACTAATGTTTGCGTGAAGAAGTCAACGAATCGATGCCCTATGTGTCCCATTGTTTTTTCCCGACTGTAGCCCCGTAGGACTATATCTCCTGCCACATGGCCACCGGTTGTTTGGGTCCTTGCTAACGGCAGTGGCCCAGATACACCTCACAGCTCAACCCACACTACTGGTGTGAGGATTTTTATTTCTTGGAGCAAAGATAATTTCTTGGATGCCCTCCTGACGTCAATCCCAGTTTTCAGAGGCAGTCAACATTCACCAACTTAAATTATTCCTTATTGAGGCGCTTTTCAAATGGCCACCAAAATGCAAATTTAACAGCTGTTCCATAAATGTTTTGCTACAAAAATCGGTGATTGCCCCAGTTTTTCATTTTTGCGGGGTGGGATTCTTGGGTAAGGGTGACTTGCCCATTTGGTCTAATCCTTACTTGGTCTAATGGCCATTTTGTCTACGGTAAACTAAAATTGGAATACCATTTAGTCTACTAATGTTTAAAATGGCTTACCATTTAGTCTAACATGCATGTATTCCTATTTTTCATCTGATCTATATCTCAATTGTCTAATATCCATTCGTCATCAACCATTTGGTCTAATGCCAATTGGTTCTAATACCCCTTTGGTCTAATCTATAATTTTGTCTAATATCCATTTGGTCTAATCCCAATTGTTCCTAATATCCATTTGGTCTAATCTCCAATTTTGGTCTAATAATTAGTTTATTTTTTTGACTTGATTGAATAACCTTGACACCAATACCCAATCTCTAAATTTTCATCATTTCGATATGTTGGATATGCATTGAGCTCAAAACATTTTTATAGCCTCATTGATTATGTTGTAAAGATAACATTGTCAACTAAAATTGGGCAACTTTTTCGCTCATAACATTCAACCCAAACATACTAAGATAATCTCACGATGCAATTAGGAAAATGGTAGCATTCCTTCAAACAATAATTTTGACCACTTCCTGTATAGGGTCCATGGGGATGAGGCTACTGTTAGCGATCGGGCCATGGACCTTTTAATTACACAACACACTGTAATATTGGTCAATCTAGTACACACTTTTGCTTCTACTGTTGTAATCCAATGTTTTCCATGTGATCGAGAAAGTAAATTGCGATGTATGTATAGTGTGTGTGTGTCACTAAGTTTTTAAAGAAATTGACCTCAATTGAAAAGTTGAAGTTCAATTGGAACCAAACTTCTGTCATAGGTGCACCATGGGATCCCTCATATGTTGATGAGGTCAAAGGTCATGTGCCAAGGTCAAAGGTCATGTGAGGCAAATTGAAAAATAGGCTAAAAATGTAAAATTGACCTCATCAATTGAAAGGTTTATTCTGTTTTCCATTTGTAGTTTTTTCTGTAGTTAATTGGCTTGAAAAACATTCAAATTTCAATTAAAATAAGTTTTATTAGCATTTTCATTCAGTCAATACATGATAAAATTCATTACAGAAATATAAATGAGATAAATGGTGGTTTTTAAACAGAATTGAGTATTTGAAGACAAATGAAAATGCAGGAGAGGCCATAATAAGTCAGATGGACTTTGAGCATGGCTCCACCTTACACTACCGCGCGAGTCAAAAAAAGTATACACTTCCTTGATAAGCTGTGATTTTCATGAATGGTTGTAACATGTGATTAGAGTACATCTTCATGCATCTTTTGATACCAAATTTATGGGTGTAGGTGCATGGATGACCGCACACAGAGTTAAGAAAATGGAAAAATTGGGACTTGCGCCAACTTTTTTGCCATGGGCTCTTTGAAGCATACATTGACCTATTTATGGCCTGTGTACACAACGAAATCACTGGTTCGAATCATGTGATGTTTCATCTCTTTTTACTACCTATGGCTTAATTGGCGCAATCCAATTGGACATGGTTTCAGTAATTGTCCCCTGTGCAGTCATCCATGCACCATAACCCCATAAATTTGGTATCAAAAGATGCAGGAGGATGTATTCTATTCATATTTTACAACCATTCATGAAAATATTAGTCACATGGAATATCACAACTTATCAAGGAAGTGTATACTTTTTTTTACTCACGCTGTACACATAATACATAATCTAGCATTATTGGATTACCAGACAGGTTGGGACAAAACAGGACAAGACAAGACAAGGACATTGACAATTATTTTAACAAGATTAAGGGCAAAGGAACGTTATTAACATAGTGAGCCAGCAGGGCTTGAAAAAATGTAAATTTCCCAGGAAGATAGTCACATTTCTCACAGATTTCCCACTATATCCAATGTGTAAATTTCCCTTCAAATGGTGAAGTTTCTCTCCAAATGGCCAACTTTCCTGGGAAGGAGCTTCCCAAATTCACTTTTTCGAGCCATGTGAGCCAGTCAAGAAATGACAAATGCAAGGATGTGAAGGTATTACAATTATCGAGTGATCAACTAGAAATTGAAAGGAGGTCCTTTGTCCAATAAGTACAAAACTGTTGATCAAAATTTATATAATCATGTGAACAGGGATGGTTAACAAGAGAATGAGATATTGGATGTGAATTTTTTATAGTTACTATTTTCTGACACACGTTTGCAATCATCTTCAAAACATTTTATCCTTCTATATGAGACTTACGAAGTTACGATTAAGATTTAAATCCAATTTTTAAACAGCTGTGAAAATGTAAGCAATTTCATTGGCTGATGCCCGGGTTCAATTCGACAATTGAATCCAGGTAGTACGCGCTGCGTATTGATGCTATTTTTAGGTTGAAGTGCTCGCGTCATACCACGTTTTGCTACGTTCGAGCGCGCCTGCCAACATTGCGTCTCGTTGGGTGGTAGTCCTTTCTTGTTGTATTTAAGCCGTAAAGCATCGTGACATTGGGTTAAAGATGACCTTAAACGATAAAGCTGTTTAAGAATGAGAATAAAGGTATGATTTTGGGAACCAGTACTCTCTTTACGACGAATTGAACCCGGCGACACCATTATTTTTGCGTGGAAGAACTCGGCCTCCGGCCTCCTTCTTCCACTTAAAATAATGGTAACGCCTTGGGTTCAATTCGTCGTAAGGAGAGTACCGGTTCCCAAAATCATACCTTTGTTCTCTAAATTTAAGACCTGAGGCACGAGACAAGTTCAGGTTCCTGAAACATATTTGTAAAATTATAGAAACGTTCAAATATTAAACTGTATTTAAAACCAATCATTTAAAACTAAAGATTTGAACCCCTCTCTTGCTCTCTGCTCCTGTGGGGTATATGCCCAGCATGCAACAGGTACTAATATTTATTTTGGTTTCACTGAATGCCCACTGCAGGCACTCGATAGCCATGCATTTAAATGCTGCCTATATAGGCATACCCTCTATAAACTACAAACACTTCAATATCAACATACAGGTTTATGAGGGGTAAATGCCAACAGGCATTTATTAGCTTTCAGGTTCCTTTAGTGTGATTTTTCTCCCATCTGCAGTGTGCAAGTTCCTCGGAAATTTTGTATAGAGTTTTACAATTTTATCATAAAGGGGATGCTTTTATATTAGGCATTGTTAAAAAAATGCCGCTTACAAGCCCAAAATTGTATGTAGCAGTACTTCAAAATGGGTGGTTAGCATTCCGGCCCTCTTTTGCTAGATGCTAAAATGGGGGAATTTGCACACTGCCCATTGATATTTACACTGATTTTCTCTTAAGGGTTTCTTAGTTTCGGGACAAGTGTATCTTTACACAAGGTTATACCTTCCATATTGAAAACATGGTTAAACTACCATCGGTATTATATGACCAGAATTTTTTTTTCATATACAATAACTTACAAGATTTAAATGAACAGCGACCTTGAATAGTTCCCAACTGCCTGAAGCAGTGCTAAGGGAGTTAGAGAAGAGGTGGCAAGATTTACAAATCCATCATGGGTCACTTCAGCAGATTACAGGCCTTCATTGATTCAAATGTGTATCAAGCAGTGGAAAGCACTCTCCACATGTTTTACGTTTGATGCGAAGGATTCAACAACGACAAACTCGGCAAAACCCAAATCAAGATCAGCAACAACATGTACAAGAGCAAAATTCAACAAACCAACCTGCACAGGCAAGATCAAGAAATATCGTAAAGAAAATGCACAACATAAAACAGCATCGGCTTGCCTCATTGCTTTTGTTTTTCACACAGTCTTTGCCAAAAAAAATATCAACAATGTTGGGCGCTGATTAATTCAATGGAGTTAAACCTTCTTGGTATAGGGAATAGGGACAAATAATGCCCAGCTGGTTCAGGATAAATAGATAGTTGATATCAATCCTTTTTAAAAAGTTGGAGTGGGACATATTCAATGTGAACGGACAACAAATGATGTTGGATATAAAAGTGTTTTCAACCAAAGCAGCTTGAAGATTTAACATTTTAAGAGTTCCTACAGTACAGTTAGAACCATTTTCTTCAAAACACACTTTTATTAGGAATCAGTATTATATTGCTAGTGTTAGGGGTGGAGTGACATTTCTTCTTGTGAACGGACCATTGCATCATTATGGGTAGTGTTTAATCTTGAAGAATTATGTTTTATTCAGTCAACTTAATTTTTTTTTAAAGTCCTATCCATTTTGTATTTAAAATGTTTTTTCTGGGCATCTTGCCTTCAGGTTATGTTTCAGAAGCCCATGCGTTAATGAGCAAGGCTAAAAGAAAATTGTTTATGAAAAAATTTAAAAATGGAAATGGTTCTGAAATATATCAACAACCTTAATGACATATATAAGTGAAAAAGCCAATATCAAAACAAGTTAGTTGAGAGTAGATAGGTATTTTGATCAAAAACTCCTTGTTGATGGATGCTGTGACAATTGGGTGTGAACGGACACATTTTAGTGGTCTGGCATTAATTTAAAGAGCATATAGGACACGTAACTCATTGTAATTTTTTGTGATACCAAATAGCCCTAACAAAATAACTGAAATTGGGTACACTATGATATTTATCTTTGAGCAATGAAAGAAAGTTGTTTTGGATGTGACGGATGTGACTAATGTCACAAAAGTGAACGGACAAATTGAAATGATTGCCCAGCCCTTAAAGATCGTATGATCCTAATATGTAGGGTACCAGTATAAAGCTCTTCCAACTGTATTTCAAAAATAATATTACAAGTGGAATATTTCATTCTTGTTAAACCCCAAATTCTACATTTAAAATATGGTGGATGTGACAAAATAGGTGAATGGACAATGAGTGCTCTGCATCCATTTTGCTGTAAACAAAAATTAGAGTGAGCAATAACAATAATGTTTTATTCAAATAATCTTAAGACATAAATTAATCAATTGACAATATTCTTTGCTAACAGGATATAATTGATGTTTGTTTTAAGAACCACTTGAAAATGGGGTAAAAGTGAACGGACAATGTCACATCCACACACTGAATTTTGCATACATATCATACTTATACAAGAAAAGCTATGTCCTTAATTTTTATCTTAATACAATGTGGGTCTTATTCTCTAACAAAAATAAAATAGGGAAAGGGAATAGTTGCTTGTTGAAAAATGGCAGCTTGATAAAAACAACCTGATTTTCCAGTTTACACCAGAAATGGTCATTTTAGGCACATTATGATATCACAGCACCTAAACATGTGTCAGGAAACAAGTTGATTAAGCTATGGGAGGTAGAGCCCATAGGGAGGAATGGTAAAACCCCAATAATGATACTCTGATCCCATAATTTTGAACATGCTAGGAAGAAAAAGACATTCAAAAAGTGGCACCTAATCATGAAATGGGCCATATTTTATTGCAATTAGTATATCTTCTCAGAAAACAAATGGACAAGTAAAAAGTTAAACAACATGTTTGAAGACAGCTGATTAATATTTGCTAATGTTACAGTATTTCATTGATGGATTGTTGTCACATTAGAACAAACTTTTTCTTGGCTTGCCAAAAGAAAATGAAATCCTTTCTTTTAACATCCATGCATGTAAACCCTCACAATGCATGTTTCTAATATAAAATTAAGTAAAAAATTCAAAAGGTCTCCTTATAAATGCAGCTAATCAATTTCTAGAATGCCTATTTTTATTTGGTAACTTTTGTCTGTCCAAATTGACAGAAATTTAGAAGGAATTTCTTGGTAAAATTTATTAAAAGTTTCAGAACCCAATGAAATCATCTGCAGTATATGTCTACATTGCCTGATCACATGTTAAAACATCAATTTTGTGGATTCAGTAATTTATGAATATTTACCAACAACTTTAATTTTTGCTATGGTGACGGTCCCATTATTGTGCTTTCAGTCTTATGTTGAGAATAATTTTACCATTTTTTTAGACAGACTGTATACATGTATAGGTCCTTATTATATGTGCATGTACAGAATGAGACAGTGAAATATGCATTTTCCTTTTCCTTGTATATCTAGCTCTAGTACTGTCCCAACCACCTGCAATCCTGGTAACTGTGAACGAGTCAGCACAGGTCGTAGAGGAGGAACCCAGTACAATATTCGGACAGAACAGCTAAGGACACTACTGGATCTTGGCCTATCTTTAAGCAAAATAGCACAGAAACAGATGTTGGGAACAAGAAACAGAAACACATTAGCAAATCACTGCAAGCGAAAAAATATCCCAACACCAAGACAAAGGTAGGGTAAAGTGGGGGAAATGTGGACCCCTTAAGCAATATCGTAATTTCCAAGATGATCTCAAATGACTTTTCATTATCAGCTATTATCAATTGAAAGCTTTGGCTCATGGTTAGGTACAGACCAAAAGATATTCACTCATTCTAACCAAATAAAAGATATAGGCTTCAAACTTTTTTTTTTGGCAAAGGGACCATACAGTGCAAGTCAAAAAGAATAGGACTGTGATTTATTTTTATCAAAAAACTAATTGAGCTTGATAAAAAAAGTTTTACATATTCGAAACAAGCATGTTCTTCCGCTTATTATGAAATAAAGAACTCCCGAAATTCATTCCTAACCATTGTTATGCATGTTTTGCCAAAAAAAAAAACATTTATCCAGCTGTCCACGGAATGCTGAATGCTTTCAAATATGTGTGAGTACCTGGGAAATTATTAGGTCATTAAAATTTATGGTACCTGGCAGTCCTTCGTCTTCCTGCAGAGGGTGTTTTGAATCAATCCCATGATGTATAGCAATGTGCCTATACCATACTGTACTAAACCACAGAGCTGGAATAATAAACCAAGAGGGGAATCGCGCGTGTTATTGAATAGGCCAGCAGCGTAACCGTTTTCTCTCACACCTCGCGCGCCATCCTTGCCGTTGCCGACCAGTTGCGCTTTATCGCTGTTGCTGCACAAGCACACGCACCTACAAATCTGTGCGTCACGCGTTATGTTTTCAATGTTGCATTTCCCCAGTGTTCCATTGTCCGATCGACCGATTTTTCTGCAATAATTATGCGAAAATCAATCGATGGAAGAAACCATGCATCTAAAAAGATTCCTGCATTCCTAATGCACAAAAAGTCTCTCGATGACCCCTGTTAATTTTGCTTAGAAAAAGAGATATTTGAGCCCGAGTGATAGCATGTGGCATCGGTTGTTATTGTTGTTTTCACTCGCTAAAGTGTGACGAACGTATAATACCGCGTGTTCATAAATATGCATTAAGGATTTCCCAAATACGACGATACGTAAACCAAATATGGTGGTGCCCAAAACTATGATAATGAAGTGCGTGTGCTCATTATAATACTTTTGGGCACCTTGATTTTGGTTACGCTGTTTCGGGAGAATCTTCGGGTCTGGGTTATATTTACGTCGTTGTACTAAACACATATCAGTACTTAAGGATAAAAAGTGTTCTAAAAGTTTAAGAACCACAAGACAGTCCATAATCTTGCAAAAAATTCCCTAAGTACTAACACTTTGTGGACTAAAATGAGCGTTAAAGTCAGGGTTTTTATGTGTTTTAAAGAATAGGATTTGTATGATCACATGACCCTACTGGAGGTGTAATTTCCCAAAACTGGTGCATTGTAGGATTGACTCAAAATTTGATTTAGAAGTAACTATGGTGACACATTATGACACGATTGTGTTGAGGTGTCGTTAAATTTAATACCTTTCCTTAAGAGCGGCTCTCATAGTAGCGGCAAAGACCCAATGGATAGCAACGAACGTAACAATCACAAAATGTTGACGGCAAAAGGGGAAACCAAGATTTGCTGGTGGGTGGGAACAACTGCCTTTAGCGACAATGCAACGACAAGGGACGGATGGATGTGGCAGGGAACAGAGTCTAGTGACCAAAATCAGACGATGCCTGGGTGGCGAATGATGTCTCGACGGAGCCCAATGACAAAGAACGAGGTCAGACAGCTAGCGTATTGGCTGACGTTAGTTTGCGGCGACAATGACATGACATTTTCTTTTAATATGAACCTCAAAATTGCATTGTGTCAGACAGTCTATTAAAATGTGAAAAATCGCACTATAACTTTAACATTTTTGGACCATCATTGCAAAATTGTAACCGATCGTAGACCACCGTTGCAATGCCGCGCCGTACATACTTGCAAAGACCTGCCATAACAGTCATCACTCTCCGGCCAAAATTCACAATTCTTGGTCATACCAAAGTCATTACAATTTACTTGCCGCAGTGTGTCATAGGGTTCGAGATGTGATGTCACTTGCCGTTGTTTTTGCCATCAGTGGTCATTGAAAACAACTAGCAACAAAATTGTGACAACCTCAAGATGACCTAAAACGGTATCGCACAACATGGAAACGTCAAGGAAATGATCTGAGAATTTCTGTCTCCAACGAAATCTGAACAAAATTGTAACAAACTTGTTTGCTGTCACAAAATTTTCAACATGCTGAAAATTTGCAGACGAACACGACTGAGAATTGGTAGCGGATTTATCAGCGACAATTGACGTGGACATGTGATGATTGGCGGCAAATTCAAAATTATAATTCACAGCTTACCGTAGCTTGCTGTACCCTCTATTCGTGGCAGTGTGAGCCGGCCTTTACCTTTTTTAGGTATTTTTGTACCCTTGAAGTTTAGCTTAAAAGGTCCTTCCATTTAGGCTGGGAAAAACAGGAAATAAAGAAAAACACTAAAACAAATCATCAAATCTTGAAACTCCTACAAAATATGTGGAGGAAAGTTCAATATCCTTACTATATTCAAGTTTGGACTAAATCAGTTTAGGTGCTTGTTTTTATAGTTATTTTTCTGTAAGACCATTTGATCCTAGCTGATCCTACATCAAACATTTTTTATCATTTTATTGCTATTACAGGTTCTCTACAATATCTGAGGCATCATTAAGAGAGGCTATAGTTGCTATAAATCATGAGCAACCAAATAGTGGTAGTGAGGAGGTTAGAGCAATATTACGTACACAAGGCATACGTGTCCAACAGCCCAGAGTCAGAAGGTTGCTGAGGGATGTTGACCCACGTGGTACATCTGGCCGCTGGGCTTTAGTTACTCAAAGGAGAGAGTACTTTGTTCCGTCACCAAACTCATTATGGCATTTAGATAATAATCATGCTCTTATCAGGTACATAAAAATAAATATATGAAAACAATAACATTAGATGTGTTTAAGCAAAATGAGCCATTTGCCAAACAAAATCAAGTTTTCAATTTGTAGCATTATGGTACGCTCCTGGCTTCATTTTGCTGATCACATTACCGGTTCAGGAGTTATGGCAGTTTGCTTAGAACAATCAAATACAAAGGAAGGTAACCATTAAATTGTGTACATTCTCAAAATAAATATTATTGATAAATGACTCACTTAGCTTTATCACATCACATAGGCCTATATTTTCAGAGGGATTGGCAAGAGTTGCTTGAACAATTTGAGGTAATAGGTAAGATTTAAGTAGGGGTTCATTCGTAGGATTTTGGGTATGAATACTTGTTTATATGCCCGAGGGCACATTAAACAATGTTCATACCAAAAATTCTATGAATAAATGCTGTTCATGTTACCGTACTTTCTGCTAACTATCACTTGTTTATACGTGGTGCCCATATTTACCAATCCCGTATGCTGCTACATAAGCGATAAACATGAAGGTATTTCATTGGATTTTTTAAATGAAATTTGTTGCAGGTTGTCTTGTGAGATCAGATATACATGCAGACTGATCATCATTAAAATGCATTATATATATATAACACCTAAGTAGATCTTTGTAATTTGATTGGTAGGGTTATAGTTCAGGTGTCATTAAATAAATGACATTGTGCATGATTACGTCACATACTGTGCATTTTTTGTACCATTAGGCATGCATTGTTGTTCCATTCCTTTCGTTCTCAGTATTGCACACCTCATGCATGTCAGTATGGGTAATCTTGACATTTGCTTATGTGAGTGGCCTTTATGTCTTGACCTAGCTAAATTATCTATTATGTTCTTTAAACATAGCAGCTTGAAAAAAACCAAACATTAAAATAATTGTTATAAAAGATCAAAGGGCCATCATTGGCATAACACCCGATATAACATTGTTAACAAATTGGCCATAATTTAACCAATACTGTTTAATATTATTTTTCGTGGGTCCATGAGCAAAATATTTTTATCCAATATACAAGCCTATACATGGTCTGATAGCCAATACTGGCCCAACATTATTTTGAACCATTACCGGTTTCACAGAACTTCAGACGGGACTATGATGCAATAATTGTGATCAGCAGCCCTTGGTGCTGGCACAAGTTTCGACTGTTTAATGCAGTGACTTCAAATCAAGTTTAATGCAGTGATATAGCACTACTAGTAGGAGAAGGTAAATGTTAATACAAATAATAATGTTGATGAGTGCAATGGCAAGAATACTTTCATGAGTTCAAAGATGAATGTTTTCCATTCAAGGAGGCTTTATCCTCGTTTAATGGGCACATTTCATCTTTCCAACTCATGCAAAGCTTCCTTCCATTGCACAATGAAAACATCATTATTTGTCCCCCTCCCCCCCCGAAGCAGTTCGGAACGGGGACTATGGAAGATCAGCTCCGTCCGTTCGTCCGTCTGTGACAAAATGTGGTAACCCATGTTTGTATACACATTTATCTGAGTTCCCGTAATGTGAACATGATGTAAATTGGTGGAAGAACGGGTGGTGAGTTCTCGACCTACTCGATTGTGGCCGTGAAATCTGCTACTTAAATACCTATTGCCTAATTTATAGCATTTTCCTGCAAGACGTTTTACAAGTTTTCTGAGTTCTGTCAGCTTATAATGTTAACTGGTGGAATGAAGCGGGCTAAAGAGTTCTCAATCTGATTAGATTTGGGCGTATTTCCGGCAAATTGAGTATGCAAATGAGCTTATATGCAAAAATCAGCGATTAATATATTTTTGAAACTGTAACTTGGATACTCAAATTTCTGCGCTGCATGAAAGGCTATCATGGGTCACATCTTTATTGCATTTTGAAGTAATGTGAATTATATGCGGCTTACGTATGCCAATGAGCTAATTAATATGCGTATTGCTGTAATCTCTGAAACGTAACATCGATAGGCACATTTCCTTCGCTACATGAGAATACTATGCTATTGGGGAGGTTGTGAGGTGTTGGGGAGTTGTGAGGTGTGGGGAGGGGGTGGGTGTTTGGGGAGGGGGTTGGGTGTTGGGGAGGGGGTTGGTGTTGGGAGAGGGTGATTGGGTGTTGGAGGGGGTTTTGTGTTGGGGTGGAGGGTGGAGGGGTGGGTTTTGGTGGAGGGGGTGGGTTGCGGGATGGTTTTGGGAGGGGTTGGGTATTGCGGGGTGTTGGGGGAGGGTTGGGGTCTTTCGGCGGAGGTGGGGAGGGGGTGGGGTGTTGCATGTGTTGGGAGGGGGGTGGGAGTGTTGCGGTGTGGTTGGGGAGGGGGAGGGAGTGTTGCGGAGGATGAGGGTTTGGGTAGGTGATGGGGGTTGCGGGGTGTGTTGGGTAAGGGGAGGCCCTGTTTCTAGGGGTATTGGGGTAGGGGTGTTGAGAAATGCTTAAAATACATAAGGATTCCCCTGATCCACGTGCTCTAGTTTGTGAATTAAAATCAAACACTTTTGAAACGAAAAAGTCCACACAGCCATGTATACTGACAACTTATTCTATAATTTTTGTCTTGTCCTGCTCATGCATATTTTTTTTTAAATCTTTTTCAGGTACCGTTTCTATGTCCACACTGGGCATTGACGGTTTTTCTTCCCGTCTCATACCATTTTGGTGGTCGTTTCTCAGAACAATGCTCTCAATGCACTGAAGTGTTTCTTCAGAGAATTAATACATTCGATTGCCAAGCAGATTAGATTTGATAAAGGAATCGAGTACAGCCTCCTGTTGTCATTCATGAATGAAGAAAGGGGAACGGGTAGAGGAAGTGCCATCAGGGGTAAATCAATGCACATGTGCGCTCGAACGTTTATGGAGAACGTGTTTTACCAAAGTGCTGATAAATATACAAACTGTTTGGCCATCTTGAAGATACTCGGCATTAAATCCAACTAATATGATCCCTTTCTTGCCCTACATCTGATTTTTTTTACCCAGATACATCCAGATCGCCATAAGTGGGTACAGGCACACAATAGCCATGGTGTTAGAACATAGCATTTCAGACACCACCAAATGTGGTTTACTGGTAGACTGCACACAGGTGTGCACTGCAGGCTGCTTTAGGCAATAACCATTTGAATAGCAGGCCCCATCCATCTGTGGCTGTTTCGTCCGTCCTACATTTCAATTTAATGGAACATAGAAATGAAATTCTGAATTGCTTTGGAATTGATGTTAGCAATTTACAGATAGATAGCCACATACCTTGCCCTATATCTGAACAAGATTTTTTAGGTCTGGTTGCCCAAATTGACCCATTAAAAGATTCAGACAATCATGGAATAGATATTTATGGATCAGTTTTGTTATACATATATTCCCATTTACCAGACCGTAATGATGATGGTGGGATTCCGCAGAATTAATTCAAGGCAGAATTCACAGTTTGTGTAGTAATTAGACTTAAATTATCATTTTTCATTTGCTTTGAGCTTTGAGGGACCCTGTCAGAAATGCAAGCATTTGTTCTTTGGAATAGCTAGAGGAACAGCCTTGGGCCACAATTTGAGTCCAAAAAAGAGGTATATTTTGTTTTATATACCTAAATGCCAACTGATGCCACATTATCAACTTCATATTTTTGTGTCGCCTGAACGAATGTTCATGGAGGCACATACTAATCCAAATTTTATAATAATATAATAATAATAATAATACCCAACATTTGTAAAGCGCCTTTGCCCAAGGATTCAAAGCGCTGTTGCCTATTATTATTACGCTGCCGTCAGGAAATCGCCACAATCATTTCGCTTCATCTAGGCCGGCAGCTGGCCAAGCGCACAATCCTATCAGCACTTAGATTGTAATATTCCCCATAACAGCTACCCGAATATCGCTTGGGTCGACGAAGCAAGTGAGGTAAAGTGCCTTGCCCAAGTGCACAACACATTGGCCACAGCGGGGCTCGAACCACAACATTTGGATCATGAGTCGGCAGTCATATCCACTGGACCACATGTGCCCTCACATGTTTTGTGTGTCCGTATGTCTGTCCGTATGACTCGGTTAACCTTTTTAAAAATGCTCTGCAGGCTAAACGCTATCCCCGATTTACTTCAAACTTGATAGGATGATAGAGTGAGGTGCCGCAATATTATGTGTAGCTTTTGGCTGCATTTTTTGCATATTCATGAATTTTAATTAGCTTATTTGCATATTTTTCAGACATTTCGGTTAACCTTTTTTGAAATGCTCTGCTGGCTAAACCCTACTCCCGATTTACTTCACACTTGGTAGGGTGATAGAGCGAGGTGCCAGAATATTATGTGTAGCTTTTGGCTGCATTATTTGCATATTCATGAATATTAATTAGCTTATATTGGCCAATCAAAATGATAACCCTTTCCCCGCAAGGATTGTGTGCAAGTTATCTGGAGTTCTCTAAGGCGTATAATGATGTAACTTGGTGGAAGGAAGCGGGGTTTAGAGTTCTCGACCTGATTAGATTTTGGGCGATATTCGGACAAATTACAATGCAATGAGCAATTAATATGCAAAAATCAGCGTAATCGCTATATTTTTTGAACGGTAACAAACAGAGGATCGGAATTATGCAAAATTCCATTCACTGCGGAAAACTCTTATGGTGCGCCATCTTCTTCTTGCTTTTGAAAGTTCCTGATACATGCGGGCTTAGGTATGCAAATGAAGCTAATTAAATAGGCGTAATGCTGAATCGCTAAATTGGTACATCGATTATGCAAAATTCCTTAGCTACAATGCAGAAACTACTATACCATCATCTTAGTGTGTGAATATATTGAGGGAAAGGTGGGTGTTGGGAAGGGGCAGGTCTGTGTTGGGGAGGGATGGGGTCTAGTGTGTGGTGTTGTGGAGGGTCTAGGGTGGGGTGTCTGGGGAGGAGGCAGGGTGGGGTGTTGGGGAGGGGCAGGGTCGGTGTTAGTCGGCGAGGTGGGGTGTGAGTGGTCGGGGAGGGGGTTGGGTGGGTGTGCATCGGGAGGGGTCGGGGTGGTGTGGGTCGGGGGGGTCGGGTGTTATGCATCTGGGTGGGGTCGGGGTGGTGTGAGTTGGGGTAGGGTGCATCAGGGAATGGCCGGGGGTGTGTCCGTGAGGGGCGGGGTGTGTGGTGGATAGGGGCGGGTGACCTTAGTTACTTTGTGTGACCTTGGTGACCTTTTGTGTCCTTGGTGACTTCATGTGACCTTGGTGACTTCATGTGACCTTGTTGACCTCATGTGACCTTTGTCTCTTGTGACCGTTTACCCCATGTTAACCTTGGTGACCTCAATGTCACCTTTGGCCCATTCACAAATCGGTGTGGCCCGTGGTAAAGGGTCAGGGTGAGATGCGAAGGGGAGGGGGTTGGGGTGTCGGGAGGGAGACCGGTGGCCTTGGGGACATGGTTCGTCGGGGGAAGGGGGGGGTAGGGCGGCTGGGGTGACCTCATGTGACTCCCATGTGACCTTTGTAACCTTCTCTCTCTGCAATTTGTTTCTCTTTTCTAATCATCAATTTGCCCAACTTCATCATAAAGTGATTGCGCAACCATGCGACACGTGTTTCGAGAACCGCCTTGTTTAGCTTCTATACTTCATACCATCGCTTCTTCGCAGCACATTTATGTTTTGTAACAGATGTCCTCCATAGCACAAAGTATGTTAGGTTTTGTGCTCAGCATGTCATACTCTATGCATTATTTCCAACTAAGAATCACACTAATTTAAAACATTGTTAAAAAACAAAATTTCAGGAGACCTATGCATCTATCTACCTTAAAACTTTGGATTCCAAGATGCCAGGAGATTTATGCATGTATCCCACTAATATATTTGTGTTTAGCTGTCCGGGAGTCTATGCATCTATCCTACCTAAAACATTGTGTTCAGGATGCCAGCTAAGAGACTATATGCCTCTATCCTACTTAAATTTTGTGTTCAGGATGTCAGGAGACTATGCATCTATCCTAACTTAAAACATTTGTGTTCATCATGCCAGGAGATATGCATTTATCCTGCCTTAAACATTTGTGTTCCAGATGTCAGGCTAAGTCTATCATCTATCATGCATTAAACATTTAATGTTCAGGATGACCAGGAGATTAATGCATTTATCTGATGCTTAACCTTTGTGTTCCAGGATGTCAGGAGTCTCTATTCATCCTATCCCTGCTTAAAACAGTGTGTTCAGGATGCCAGGAGACTATGCATCTATATGCTTAAACATTGTGTTAGGATGCCAGGAGACTATGCATATATCCTACCTAAAATATTTGTGTTCAGGATGCCAGGAAAACTATTCACCTATCCTACCTAAAATATTGTGTTCAGGATGCCATGAGATTATGCATCTTCCTACCTAAAAACCAAAATTTGTTTTTGTTTCAAGGATGCCAGGATACATGCATTTATCCTACCTAAATCATTTGTGTTCAGGATGCCAGGAGTCTATGCATCTATCCTACCTAAAACATTGGTGTTCAGGATGCCAGGAGACTATGCATCGAAGTCTCATCTAATCTACCTCAAATATTTGTGTTCAGGATGCCAGGAGACTATGCATCTAATAGCCTCCTAAAATAGTTGTGTTCACATTCCAGGAGACATTCACATCCCTCCCCCTAAAACATTTGTGTTCAGGATATGCCTAAACATTTGTGTTCAGGACATGGCCTAAAAACATTTGTGTTCAGATATGCCCTTAAAACATTTGTGTTCAGGATATGCCACAACATTGTGTTCAGATATGCCTAAAACATTGTGTTCAGGATTCCAGAGCCATGCATCTATCCCTATTAAAACCATTTGTGTTTAGCAGAATGCAGATACATTCTCTTATCCTACTTAAAACATTTGTGTTTTAGCATGAGATCATAGACTATGCAATCTATCTTACCTAAAATATTTGTGTTCAGCATGCCAGGACCCTACGCATCTATCCTAACCTAAAACATTTGTGTCGCATGTCTACAATTATAGAGTCTGATTTGAATTATCGTATTTAATAAAGATGTATGGGAAAGTATATGGAAAATTTATTTTTCAAGTGGGGTTAGTTCAAAAATACAATTTCCTGCCAAGTAGCAAACAATCTCTATGGCAAATCAAAGTAGATTGAATATTAGAAGTGCTGTAGTTAAATACTGGTAGTGCTTTGCAGTTTTTAATATGGGGACCCGTTTTTCTTGTGTAATACCACAAATAGTTTATTAGTAATATTTCCACAGGTCTTCTTTAGTTACCAAAACTTCTGTTCACATTCACGTCAAGCAATTTGCCCCCCCCCCCTTTTTGTGGGCCGCCAGCTATAGCTGGCAGGACCACTTAGCAATCCGTTGTGCGTGTGTATGTGGGTATGTGTGGATGTGTGTGTGGATGTGTGTGTCACAAATTGTTAAGTTTTTTTTAAATTGACCTCAATTGAAAAGTTTAACTTCAATTGGAACCAAACTTCTGTCATAGGTGCACAATGGGATCCGTCATATGTTGATGAGGTCAAAGGTCATGTTGAAAGGTCAAAGGTCATGTGAGGTCAAGTTGAAAAATGGGCTAAAAATGTAAAATTCATCTAAATTGAAAACTTGAAGTTCAATTGGAACCAAACTTTTGTCATAGGTGCACCATGCAATCCCTCATATGTTGATGAGATCAAAGGTCACGTGCCAGGGTCAAAGGTCATGGGGCGGCCCACAGCTTATATTCTTTGAATATAGCAAGCGCGAAAGCCGAGAACCGCGAAATTCTAGTTTTGGTTAAAATGGACAAAATTTGCCCAAATTTATTGTGTATGACTTACATACATGAATTAGTAATTTAGGGGAAATGAGTTTACTATTTTAGTTATTTTATTCAATCTTTGTGAATTGAAATACGGTACCCATTTTTAGCCTTAAAAAGCCATTAAATTGAACATAAAAGTGTCAAAACTTGATCTTCAACATTCATATTTGGACAGATAGTATAACAAATATATTTCAAATACCGGTACCAAAAGCAAACACAATCTCACATGCCATAAACACCTTAAAAAGCCTAGAAAAAAATACATTAAAAAATGTATGCATGTATTTATCAGAAATTACAATATTTGGGTAAGTACAGAAGATTAAGCTCCAGAACCTAAAAAATACTAAAATTTACATCCTTAATCTCAAGAATAAACCGTAAACACAAACAAAAGGTTTTATGAAGTTCAAAAATTGGACCATTTGTTGACATAAAGTTTCATATGGATGTGAAACGTGCAGGCCCTGCCGCAAAGTGCACAAGCCACTAGGTACACAACAGCAATGTTCACTTAGCCATATCCTATAGTGCCTGTATTTGCCTGCTGGGTGACTGACAGGGGTACACATTTGTATGTATGCCAGTACCTTCACAGGTAATCCATACCACCCACACAGGTATTGATTGCCATTGGGTGACTGGCGGTTAAAGATCCCAAGAAATGCAAAGAGAATTGATGTGGTTTGTGTCAATTAAGTTTACAAGGAGGGACCAGAAAGCATTCAATATTTGGGTTGGTGATGACATCATTCTAGGTGACTGGTGTGAATCTATTCATGACACTGACTGAAAATCAATAGTTTCACTAATGATGTCACTGGTAGTGTATTCTTTTTTCTGGCCCTGTTTATTTGGGGTAGGTTTATCATCTCATTTCCTGGGACCTTTAAGATACTGCATGTGCTAGGTGAATTATTGCATGCCCTGCTTTTGCAATATCCATGTGGGTGGTACGTGGTAGTACTACATGGCTAATCAACAGGTACTTCAGAAGAAATTGACTGTGTAAAAGAGAGCATTTTGGGTTTATCCACTTCAGTTGTGATTTAATATATTGGGGTCAAAATGTGTGAGCAAGAAGTGCCTAGTCCCCTGCAGGTTTGGGGTTTAGAATGGACCCACTCAGCCCTTTTATGGCAAAACTATGTATCTCGAAATTTGGCCTTTTGAGATATTTACCTTTAAAGTTCATTCGTTTGCATTTCCTTATACTCTAAAAATTAGCTAGATTGAATACATTTAATATATTTATCATATAATTTTCTGTATATCCTTCAATTTTAAGGGTTAATGATTAAATCATTCCAGAATTACAACACATTTTGTCAAGTTACGTAGTTTTGCCAAAAAAATTTAGGGAAAAGTATGTTTGGCAAAATACACATGCTATATATTCCAATGGCTGAACACAAAATATCACTCACAAAAGAAATAAAATTCTGGTTATGTGTTGTTTACAAACATTTTTAGTTTGATCTTACCCTCTTTTAGTTTGATCTTACCCTCTGTAGTTCCATTAAATGGAATAGCAAAATACTGGCACTCATAGAAAGTTTTATGCCAAAACTATGCATCTATGCAGTTACTTAGTTTTGCCATAAAATAATAAGGCGATTTTGAGAGAAAATGACACGTAACTTATAGATACGCAGTTTTGCAAAAATACTTTCAGAATGGTAAAACGCACCCGAGTTAGGATGTGCTATCTCAGAAAGGAAGCATTTCTGGCATATAAGACTATGTGAAATGAAAGCAGCGTCCCCAAATTGCTCGGAAATAACTTTATCTCAAAAAGTCAAAATTTCAAGTTACGTAGTTCTGCCATAGCAGGGCCGCACTGTCCCCCTGCATGAAGTAAAAGGTGACTAAGAGGGGCAACCCGTCTTATGATTCATCATGATGTAGTTGTAAAACACTTCAAGTAAGTTTGAACTTGATGTAATTAAAGGCTGATTCAGAGATTTCTCAGGGAGGGGCCCTCAATTTTCAGACAAACCATGTTTTTTGCATATGGCCATGCGTTTTGAACTTGACACCCAAAAAGGGTGGAGGCGTCACACTTTTCACTACGAAACTTTGGTTTTCTTGTCATTTCTTTGCAAGCACAGAAGTTATTGAAGTGATTTTGATCTCGTTTCAAAGCTGAAAGACTGGTTAATATCTGTGTGAAATTTGGTTAGGCTATCTTGATTATCAACAGAGTTATGACAAATCTACTCGGCCAAAGAGAGGGTGGAGGCGGCAGCGGCTCATGTGGCAGCGGCTCACTCTGTACAAACTCCCTATGGGAAATTTGAAATTTTGCATCTCCATTTACAAAAATGTTCACAACTTGGTAAAAAAAAGGTGCATTTTAATTATTTTGGTATCAAAAGAAAGCTATCATCTTTCTCTAAGACACTTACCAAATAAAATTGTATTATATCAATGCCTTCGGAAGGAAGATTGAACTTTCGACAACGAGACTAGAACATTTCCCATGTAATTCAATACAAAGTAATGCGTAAAGCAGCAAAACATTCTCCAAGTATTCTGAGCAATGTAACCTGGCAATTATTTATACTACTATAGTCAAAGTATACATTTTCTGGAAGGAAATTTGATGAGGAATTCAAATATGCAGTTAGTTTTTGTTTCAGAGGTATGGTTAAAATGTTTTGGCTCAAATTATATAGTTTTGTTTAAAAATAACCACTTTGGATCACCCTGTACCAAACGGTTACCAAACAATAAATGAATTACATTTTTACATCAGTTGATAGTTTAAACTGTTGTAAGTCCAAATAAAATGATCTGTAATTGAAATTCAACTGAAACATTTCATTCCCAAGATTTAAAAGATTTGTGAATTTTGATATGAAATTTAATTGTTTCACCCTGTATATCTTTGAGGTCACCCTGTACATTAAAATGTTATGTATGTAGTTAGTTTCCCTATGGCCTCAGCTTTTAGAAAACATATACTTTTACTACAATTAGATGATTACTTTTTGAGTTATTGACCCAAATAGGGAAATTGAAGTATTTTTTGACCAAATTTAATGTGTGACGCAAAGTCGGCGAGTTTAAAACACACGGCCATATAGATAATGATAGTCACTGTGAAATTGCTAAGCTCAAATCGAAGTTCTTCATAGAAAATCACAACCTTGTTCTAAAATTCCAGATCCAGATATTTGGTTATACACAGTATTCTTTGGCACTGTTTTACTATACATTTATATTTACTGCATCAAGACGAAAAATCTGATTTATTATTCATCTCAAACTTTGGATTGGGCATTTTAGGTAACTATCTTCAGTTAAATGTGACTATTTTTAATCACTATACAAGAAATTATTATGAAATCTCTGAGTCAGCCTTTAACAAGTACCAGTGGCGTAGCCAGGTGGGGGCAGAGGGGGGCAGAGTGCCCCCTCTGAAAATGTTTTGAGGGGAAATCGGGAAATAAAACACGGATATTCATGTTAAATCAGCCCTTTTTCGGATTCTTTTGCCCTGCGACCGGGAATTTTTTTCTTGTGATCGGGAAATTGTTGCACCTACCGGGAAATTGCCCCCTCGGAACCACCGGGCTGGCTACGCGCCTGACAAGTACATTACATAAGTTAATTGTAATTGTTAAGGATAATGGTTTTGTCAATTAAGATAAGGTCATTCATAAATCTTGTATTAGATTTGGTATATAATTCACATATAAAATAACTAATTTTAGGTATTTGTTTTGTTTATTTATTATGATGTAGAGAATGTGTTCATTTTGATGTGGTTGTTAATTAGATGGTTCCATTGCTCCAAAAAGTGCTTCCTTATAGCAAGACGAAGGCATTTTTTGAGTATAAAAGCCAATGAAACAGGTTTTCTATACGAAATTTATTGCTGATTCCAAATCTTCCGGTCCCACAGAGCTTAATTTAGAGGAGCTGTGCCTAATTGCATTAAATCAAAAATGGCCGCCATTTTTAACAGTTGGTTTGACATAAGCAAGATTTAAGGTTTGTAATGACTCATTCTTGTGTCTATGCAATGTCGGGTAAGAAATACAATTAGTCATTAGTTATATCATTAAGTCAACTTAACAGTTAATTTGCCATTAAAAAATTCAAAATTGGCTTGCCATTTTGACATGTTTGTACATAACTCAAGGTTTAAGGCTGGTACTGCATGGTATTGTGTGTTATACAATGTATTTTCAGGGTCAAGGAATTTAAATAGATCATTAGTTATGGTCATGCCGCCAATGAGTTGGGGTATACAAAACGAGGGTGGCGTGTTACTTTTTCACAATATTGTTTTAAAATGTTTTTATTGTATCATAGAAACCAAGTTAGGTATTAAGCTGATTTTATCGTCATTTTAAGGGAAGTTAAGCTAGCTTTTTGATATGCTGAAGATGAGAAGATTCAATGGTGCTTATTTTTACTTTGAGTTCGTAATTTAAGTCAGTCGGGTCAGAGAGGGTGGTGCCCACGGATGAGGTTGCCTATGAATGAGGCATGTGTTAAAGTCTAGGGATTTTTTGGATATTCGGGCCTTCTGCCAGTTTGGGTGTTTATATCTTTGTAAACCCATGCCATGTATTAAGATAAATAACATCTCATTTTGTTTTTATTTATGTGGCATCATTTGGACCTATAAAACAGTTAAGCATGATGTTAATTGAAGCTAACAAATTAGACTGCCACAAAATTTTGTACTTTTTACATCAAAAATTTCACTTTCACCTGATATGACACTTGTGGCCACCCTGTATAGCAATACATGTTGCATATTTGTCTGCCTTACATTTTTAGCTTTACCACAATAGATAGTTTTTAGCTTATTCAAAAAAAAATGATGACTTACTCTCATTAAGTGTGAATGAAACCGTGTAATATTGGTAGTTTCAAGCATGTCACACACTTTGCTCCCAACTCATGGTGTATGATCTTATAGAATTAGGTTCATGTGACAGTTAATTGCAGTAAAAAATTCAAAATGGCAGACGTTTTTAATTTTTGCAAATAATGTCAATATATGGGCATAATACCTAACTGATGGTCTAGGTGTGTTCTCTGAGCCTGAAAACATACGTATAGACATAAGACTGAAGTCTTACAAGCCTTAAATCGTGAGTTATGTACAAAAAAAAGGGTAAAATGGCGGCCATTTTGAATTTATGCAAATAGCCACACCTTCCCTAAAATTAGTTTGGGGACCGGAGATTTGGACTCAGCATCAAATTTCCGTTTATAGAAACACTGTTTCAATTGCTTTACTCAAAAAGACTTCGACTAGGTGCTTTTTGAAAAATGCGAACCAGTCTAATTGGCAGTAACTGAACTGCTTTAGCTCGATCTAAATTGGAAATTCTCTTGATACATGACAGGTGATGAACTAATTCATCAGTGTATGTATGTATCTTTTGTAGTTAAAGCAATAACAGCCTGAGCACATTTTGAAGAGCAACCCCAACTCTCAAATGTGAACTTTGCCACAGTGTGTTGGAATTGCTCTAGTAAAACTATACTGCGAATGGTAATGCTCACAAGGCGGAATTGTAAAAAAAACCATTTGTAATTAGAATCGACATCCATGATTGTAATTTAATGGCAGAACTGGAATGCCAAATTCTCTCCGCCCATTGTGAAATATGAGCGTCACCTCACTAACATGACTCCAAAACTTGACTTTCCTTAAACCAACGACAAATAATGGTAGGCGTAGACAAATACATGGAGCTATTTCCTGGACTATATATTTATAAGACCTTTACAAGCAAGCCGTTGAATTATTATTGGAGATCTCCGAATTATAAACAAAATTTCTTCCTTTGAATACATGACATGTTCGGCTTTAACCATTCACAGGTATATTTATAGGACGTATGTTGTCAATTTCATATGTGAAATAACGGTTTATTTTTAACAAAGGTTTAAAAGACCGGTATAGCAGGGGTGTCCAACCTGCGCCCCGCGGGCCATTTGCGGCCAGCTAAGAGCTCTCATGCGGCCTGTACTTCCCAGAAAAAATTAAAATGCATAAAAGATCGTAAAAATACGGGCTCGGAGATTAACAAGATTGTCATTTGAATTAGTTCAATTTCCTCAATCAGAAACCAAACTTTGTAAACATTTGTTAGAATATTAGTCCAATGGATCCCTCTGAACCAAATTTTCTAAAATGTGGGAAAAATTAGTCCAATTTCCTCAATTTTTTTCCCAAATTTGCTATAAAAGCGTCAACAAAAGTGGAAAATTGTGTGAAATTTGACCAAAAATTCTGCTCTCTTCTCTGCTTATATGTGTCCCTTTTCGGCAAATTTGGTAGAGATGTGGGTCCTACTTCCAGGCACTTTGTAGCATCATCATAAACCAAATGAGAGCCCTGATTACTTGTTGCGGCCCAATAGTTGTGAATTCTTCAACCATGTGGCCCCTGTGTCAAAAAGTTGGACACCTCTGCTGTATAGTCTTGTCAATTTTCTTGAAAATAAGAAAGACAATATGTTTTGTGATTGATTGGGATATAAAAAAAATACATCGTAAGTGAAAAGGTTGTAATTGGATTCTGAAAGTGATTAAAAGTTTGTTTTGTAAAATTTTGACATATTTTATCATAATTACAATGACACAAATGTGTCGACGGTTTCATTAGGGATTCTTAAATAATAAGGCATAAAAGAAAAATTGTTTTTTGACGTCACCGACCAACCTCTAAAAAACCGCCACTCAAGTTTTTATGCAACATTAGCACAAAATAAAAAAAATTTTATGCCGAGCCGACCCTATTTACATCCCACAATTAAAAATTAATATTTTTTACAAACAAAGAAGAAAAAATAACAAAACAAGATCACAAAGCAATAGAACACAAAAGATTTTTGCAATGTCATTGAAAGAAGCTTTAAATAGTTGCATCTTGTATTCATTTTGAGTGTTGGAAAACATTGAGAGATCTAAAAAAAAACCATCCGGAACCGGCCGACCCTGATATTTTTTCTCCGTTTCGCCAAAATAAACATATTTTTTATGGCCTCATCACAAATCACTCGCAAGAAGTGCATAAGTCCGTTTTGAGAAATACGAACATGTGATGTTTTGGAAAATATATATGTAGAAAACGACCCAGAATGTGCTCTGAAGAACATATGTGTTACGGGATATCGGTTATGGATCAGAATTTTGAATTAACATCAAAAACTGGAGAGAGAATGATTTGCTAATCAATATCGACAATTGATTGATTTTGGACATAGGCACTTCTCACACACAAACATATTAAACAATATCAGTTTGGGAAAAATTGGGGGTGCACGTTGCCGGCAAAGCACATCGCCAGATAAGGAATATTTTGAAGGATGCATGTGAAGTTTTAGGAGAATGGCTTAATTTTAACGTTTCGTAATTAAAGCACCTTGTTCATAAATCACCCCGTAAATGGCACCCAAGTCTAAAGTTGCCTATAAGGGCAGCAATATAATTCGAATGACAACATCAGTTGCCTGACAGTACCTGAAATTAGATTGAAGTTGATGGCTAATTGTGTTATTTGTTACTACTATGTATCTTAAAATATTGGCTGCTTGGACATTAATTTGTTTCATATCTTGGTGTTTCCAGTGAAAATCGTCACATTTTGATAGTCATGAAAAAGTATCAACACACAATCAGTGACAGTCAACTCCCTTACTGGGCATTGTTGTATATATTTCATTTCATTGCGACAACAGAATTGCTCTCTTCCATCCTGTTTGCCTCTCAATCCCGTCTATAAGCACAAATATATTCATATAAGTGTGTGAGCTTCCTCACATTTTTCATTTATCAGTATTATTATCCACTGTGGATTTTGTTAATTTAAGATATTTGATATCCAAGATAAACAACGTTGACATGACCATGTGTTGAACCTTAACATTTTCTTCACTTCTATGACTATGTGTTAAAGCATTCTCTGTTACACATCATTCCATGATCCCAACTAGTTACACATGGGCGTGTGAACACAAACCAAAACCCGTTGAATACATGCCATTTTCCATCTTAACCCAACTCATGTAGAGTCATGCAAGGAAGAATTCACCAATAGGCAATTTTGTCAATTTTGTAAATGAAGACAACAGGATGCGGACTAAAAAGATTCAGAACAAGCAGCATTACACTCAAGACCTTGCACCGGTATGCTTGTGGTAAAAAATACCGACAATTCCGAACTCCAACAAAACAGAAACAACGCAAAAAAGTTGAACATTCACCCGCCTGTTTTGTGTGTAGGAAAGGACTCTATCTGTCAACAGCACGTGTAGCATATGCAATTTGTAGATACTTTCTTGATCAAAAAGACACATACTCAAGTTTATCCTTTGCTGGTTTAAAAAAATTCCACTTTACATAAATTCCCCAAAAGTCACTTTTATGTAAAGTTATAATACAGGCTTCAATGGGGAATTGAACTTTCCAAATATGAACCCTCCCCTCCATGCCCCCCAAGATCGAACCATGATGCAACTTTGCAAAGATGTGCACTGTATTATCAACATATGAGTGCATTCTGGTTTTTGAGTGGCACATATTAACTCTCATCATTGCTCTTTCTGTCCTCCTCAAATCCCCATCTTGCTCCCAAATAGCATCACTGATCTCACACAACTCTAATACACCATTAATACCTTTAATCTTTAAAGGATATCTTTTCCCTTGCAACAACTCCCCACATTCCCTAAACTACTTCACCCAGCCATACCTCACTCTAGCTGTCACAGCCACCTCGCATCCACCACTAACCCTGTCCCCCATGTACGTTCACCACCCCACTAACCCTGTCCCCCATATATGTGAACTCCTTCAGTGATTCCGATTTCATCACACTACTTTCCTCCTGTTCCACCATCCCTATATACAGCACCCTTCTCGCATCTTCCACACATAATATCTCTTGTCAAACTTGGGGTCACTCTCTTCATCTTTGTGCATCTCGTGGGTCCTGATGATTTCTCACTTTTCTTGCATCACACTGATTTGCTTTTACCCTCTTCCTACACATGCCACATGGATCTACCTTACTCACTTCCACCTCCTCCACCCCACTCACCAGCACTTTTGTCTTCCCAAGGTTTACCTTAAGACCCTTACTCTCAAAAGCCGCATTCCATTTACAAAACTTTCCCTCAGTCAATTCATTGTCTCGCACATAAAAACCAAGTCATCAGCATACATCTCAATTGAACATTTTTTTTTCACTCAGCATTTTCTGTTGTAATCTCCGGGATATTATTTGTATAATCCTTCAATTCTCCCATCTTCTATTGTTTAACAATAATTTGTTGTCAAATGGTTTTACTCAAATCACTGCTGAAGACCATGTTTATACTCTGTGTAAACAATGCATCTTTGTTTGGCTCAAAATCGGCCAAACAGGATTTTTAAGTCTCTCAAAAAAATAGGCATAACTTGTTCCTCCAAAGTTCAAATGACACCAAATGTTTTCTGAAAGCCTATTTATCCCTCTTTATAACCAAAAGCAAACATTTGAGCAAAATTAATTTTTAACTATTTTAATTATTTTTTTATTATGAATGTAGGGTTTTTATCGACTCACACTGTATACGTCAGCATAAGCTAATAGGCATTTGGGTATTGTTATAAAGGGCTGCCTCATGTAGCCTCTTTGGAGCTTATGAAGGACAAAGGGCACCTATGCAACATCTTTCTGTTTCTTTAAAGGTGCAACGAGAGATTTTGAGGAATCCAAATATTGTGTCATAATAGTAATATCATATAGATTAGACACTCAATAAAATTTTTTACCTCGTATATGGCAACAAAAATGTCATAAAGAGAGAAAACAAGTGATTTTGATTTACTTATATTTCAATATAAAACATGCTGAATTTTGTATTTGCTCCTATACAAAATTAGAAATTTCACAATTTTTGTACCAAAGAAACATTTCTCAGCTTAATCCTTTCAGATGGGGATATTTTTGATGGAAAGGTTTACATCAGGGCAAAAATCAGTACTTTCAATTTTTTAGGGACACCTGATATGTGAAATCTCTCGTTGCACCTTTAAGTCATAAATGGGCGTTGAAATAGAGGCATGCTCTTAGCTTTGCTTTTTCCAGAGAGCATGCTCCTGAAGTTTCTCATACTTTTCTCATTTTTTTTCTTGATACAAGTGAATTTTGGGGATAAAAAACACCTTGTGTAGGCCTACATATGATGTAGTTGTAAAACATGGGGGAAATTTAACTTTGATGAGTATTAGAGGCCCGTCTTCTCTCATCCGGCGATGTCCTTTGCCATACCAATAAAGTGGTTATGAATCGTCAACCTTTCCAGATGCAGTTGCATGCCATAATATGTATTATATACCTCATAGATAGATCCTTGTCATTTGATTGGTTAAATGAAAGTCACATGACATGGTATAGTTTACAAGGTCATGGATTATTCCGAACATGTTGACATGGTAGCTAGGACACTCTCTCATGGGGGACGCTCAATTTCTTTACACCGGTATAGTAACTCTTTGACCGGTATAGTAATTTTCTGCCCTAGCTGTAGTCTCGTTACTGAAGCAGAAAGGATCTATCTAAGCTTATCTATGAGGTATATAAAACAAATATTAGCTGCCCTTTATTCGGGCCATAGTCAAATCTATTGACCCTCGGTGATCTCGAGGCCGTACTATTTTCCCTCAGCTCCGCTTCGGGAAAATAGTACGGCCTCGAGATCACCTCGGGTCAATAGATTTGACTATGTCCCTCATGGACAGTCAATATTTGTTTAGTATTGCAATCATTCATAGCTATTCATGGTTCAGGACTGGAAAGTCTGGTATATTTGATATATAAACGGTCCCAAAAAAATAAGTCCCCCTCTGGGATGACCAGACTTTGTCATGACAAAACTCACTTTAATGGGTATATTTCTTCCCATCAAATCATTTATTGTTTACAGGAAACATTTTTCCCATGTAATACAGTTCATCATTTGTTTAAAGGTAATTCCTTTTTCTAACAAGCATTAGTTTAAAAATGATTTTTTCAAAACAGACCAAAAAAGTTGCACTTTTCAACTTTCTAAAGTGCGAACATGTTTACAAAAGTTCATTACTTTAAGTCTGCTTCAGTTTAGTTTAGCGCATGTTTCAAAATTTTTCATTTAACATAACGATTTCCCTTCTAAATTTAAATAAAATTGCCATTACTTGAATTTAAATTAAGTGTCAGTTATTCAATATCGGGTGTGTCCACCATCCTTGTCAATGACAGCTAAACAGTGACGTAGCATAGAATTTGTAAGGTTACTGATCAGCCCTTGGTCGATCCTGTTCCATGCCTTGGTGAGAATTTGTGGCAAATCTGTGTCGTCGTCAACATTGACCTCACCAGTAGCTTGTTACTTGGCTCTTAAGTTTCGTATGGCCTTTGGTGTACACTGCATTCTCCTTGCAATCTCTTTTACAGGAAACCCTTCTTCCAGAAATGTAGTGCATCTCGCTCGTTCTAACTCAGTTAAACGACCCATTGCAAGAGAAATCACATTGCCAAATGTGTCATGAAAGATTTTTTTGCATTATTTGCCATTCGTCAATCATCAATCAGTTCATTCCTAAAGCATTCATTTAAATTTAGCTTCTCTTTTCATGACCCACACCTGAATCAATTCATAAAGCATTATCTTTTTTTTCATGACCCATACCTGTATCACTTCTTGCCCTCATCATTACGTAAGCATTATGTAATCGGGATTACACGGCTGGCTAATTTGGCAGTGCATTTCAAATTGTTTATGCATTCAGGACCACATTAAAGGGTTCCATTTCACATTATGTTGAAAAGTGCAACTTTTTTTTGTCTGTTTTGAAAATCATTTTATCACAAATCTTGTTGTTAGAAAAAGGCATTACTTTTCAACCATGATAAACTGTATTACATGGAAAAATTTTTTCCTGAGAAATAAATTATTTGATGGGAAGAATATCCCACAAGTGAGTTTTGTCATGACAAAGTCTGGTCATTTCCGAGGGGACTTATTTTTTTGGGGACCGTTTATTTGTATTACTTGTGGCAACACTTGTATGGCGATTCATAAATGTTTATTGTGGAGAGAATATATTGGATAAAAAATCCTGCATTGATATTTGTAATTGCACGGTGTGTGTATAGCGTACATGGTGTGCTTAGAACGTTAACGCGTGAACTGTATGATTATTTTATGGGCAGGTGTGTGCATTTTTTTCGTTTGAAAACATTACTGCATCGGGATTTCATGAGGTATTGCATGCAGATTTTTCATTGTCTGGCTGTATAGCATTAAGGAATTATTTTGCATATTTTTTATTAGTTTCTTGTTGCTTGGCAAATCAATGCACTTTGGTCAATTTGACCAGACTCGTCATGGAGCTTTTCATAGACTCTTCCTGACCAGACTCGCACTTGCCCCTACATAGTGGATGAGCCAGGCTATGTTGGTCGGTATCACCGGGGGAGGGGGCAAAGAGGCATGTTTATACCAGGGCTACCTCATACAATGACATACACAAAAATTGTATGATGGCCATTCTGAGGGGTAGCGTTAGCTAATGGGCTTCGAAAGAGATTATACAGGGGGTCATTGACGGGTCCACTGTTTTGAATTGCATACCAAATTGTTCGTATGATCTAAGAGTAAAAAAAATGTATAGTTTGTGCTATCTCTGACTTTAACCCTATGGTGTTATAAGCTGAAAACCTTATTATAGGTCAAGGTTCATTTAGCTTCTACAGGGTTAATACTAAGAATGCTTTAATTTTCAGTGGAACTGGTCTCATATTGTTTGTTAATGTTTCTCACATTAAAATAGTTTTGACCACGCAATGTGAAATAACACGTTACGCACCTCATTAGTACTACCCCTGTACCTCGTAGGGGTATAGGGTTGTTGGTTGTAACTTGGGAACTGTACATTGTTACATTCTATACCTTATTTTACTGTGTTAAATTACAAATAAATATAAACCATTTCCAGTGACCTGCCACGAGTCTGCCATTTTTTTATGGTACGTTTTCAGGCAACATTGACCTGCTGATTTCAAATGAGGATTGCATTTTTTTCATCTTCGCATTTGAGATAATGGTGGGGGGATTTAGCAGGAAGAACTTTGTAAACATTTTTATGGGTTTATCTTATCCAAAAGGATCACCGCTTGGTGGTGTAGTTTGCATTATCTAACACCTTGTTTGCACGCAGGGCCAGCTGTTCAAGGTCATCGGGGGAAGGGGGGATCCAATTTTTTTTCAAATTGTTCATATGGGCAGTTACAACAGGAAATACAATTGCTCAAGACTGGAAAAAGTGGGAACTGGAACTTGGTTCCTGTGAAATCCATTTGGAAGGAACTTTTTGTCGTTTAAATTAAAAAAAATACAGATGAATTGAAGGGAAATTATGCAATCTTTGAGGAAATATTGATTGTGTTCCCAGGAAATTTGGCATTTTTTCCAGCCCTGCAATTGTTATATGTTAATCAGGTCAAAGGTATTGAGCAGAGGAAATGTCAATCAAAATAATTTGAGCCCATTTTGAGAAGAATTTGTGCATTCTAAATATTTTGCCTCAGGACGACCTTTAACCATTTTAAACAGAGTGTTCCCGGGGTGGGGGCCACTTGTATTCAAAGTTGGATATGATGCGTGAACAAGAAAACGTGTAAAAGGGTCTCTGTTTTCCAACAGGCAATGCACGTGCGTACATTGATTAGGGTGTCAAAAACAGCAAAATATGGAAAAAGCGTATGTTTTTTCGAAACCCTGAAATCGTGATGTACGCGTTTAGGGTATCTAATACTCAAATTAAGCAGAGATCAAAATCATCAAAAATATTGTAAATCGGAAGCACCGTTAATATTAGTAATCCATATGTACCTAATCTTACATGCAAATTCGGTCTGTAAGAAATTCACAATTTTGTATTTTATGTCCGTAAACGGTCAGATTATTGCATAGTGGCCTATGGGACCGTGGAAAATACGTATTTGCTCATAACACAAAACCGCAAGGTCAGGATCAACTGAAACATTGTGAATAAGCTTTTCTCAAGGATATCTAGTGAACAATAAAAAAAGTGTGCTGGAATCACAAAATGCACCGTTAATATCCATTCAAAGTTGCAATTTACATGCTGCTTTAAAAAAAAAGTGGCTTTGCTTTTTTTCTAGGTCATGTCATCCAGCTTTAATCGCAAAGACCATAAAGTGACAGGAGGAGATTTTTTGAGGATACAAATTTCTCTCAAATTGCACTCGATCGGTTGTAGACCACCTACCGAGAACGTTTCTAAGGTTTATTGGACAAACAAGCACAAAAGAAAACTGCAAACCTTGTTTTGAACTTGCGCGCTATCCTAATCGTCCCTGCAGCATCCCCCACCCCCCGTTTCCCCCCCAGAAAATTGCCGCCACTGATTGTAGCCCTGATATGGTACACATATACACAAATTTGTTGTGTAGCTGGCCCAAGACTGTACTCTCTGTAGAGCCCTCAGGCAGCCTGTGCAGAAATGCATGATGCTGTCCGTTAAGGTAAGGTAGTCAAAATTTACCAACTCTGACAGCATATGTTTGTAATAATATTAATAAAAATGTTGCCAAAAATCAGCAACTTAGTTTGGGCCCAATATTGGTTAAAAATCTTACAATTTTTGATATATTCCCCCAGATTTTCACTTTTTCCTCAAATTTCACTTCCCTCCCCCTCCCAGAAAATGGAGTCTGGCGCCGCCACTGATTGTCCAGCTTTTGATATGGTCACAAACATACACCAATTAGACAATGCAACGGCTGATCATCTTGGGGTCCACTTTCTAAACTCATTTAGTGGGGACAGCATGCTTACTGTATTTGGGCAACAAACAAAACCAGCTTAGTGCATCTATTGGTTTACATGCCTTATTCCGTCACGTACAAGGTGTATGTACAAGACTGATATAATTGTGTAATTCAGACAACTGCTATGTATCTGGTTTGTAAAATGGTGGGGTATACAATTAAATGGCTTATCGGATGAGTTATTTTTTAGGATAACAAACCCTTCAAAATAACGTCAGTCCCCGGCAACATTCATGATCGATCAATTGTTATATAGTTGTAATATGCAGTAGTGTTTTTGATCACGACGAGCTTTAATTCCCCTGTAGATTAATCTATTTAAGAAGATCACAACGCACCTGGCAGATACTGTTTTTTGTAGCAGCAATTGGTGCATTAGATTAAGACGGGTAGATAGAAAGGTTACTGGTTGATTCTCTGGGAAACCTTTGATTTAATCAATCTTACTATTTTTGGTAAAGAAGAATTTAGAATCAAACTATAAAATCAGCCTTAATAAACACATCAGTAAATATTTGGTATAGAAGGGTTGGCTATGCTAACAATTGTTCCCTATACCCTCCGTCGCTGAAACCAATTTTCTTCTTAAGGTCAGTGTGAACCTTGAGTTCCGAGTATCTATTTTGGTTTGTAACTTTGCAAATATTTGATTATTTTGTATGTAATAAGTAATCGTTTCCTAGAAAGAAAATTGGACATGAACTATGATGCATCAATCAGGTAAAAATTTCCGTATTTGGAGAAAAATACTAAAAAAAATCATGATTTTGCCCCAAAATTTTCAGACAGCATAACAAAAAAATTTCAATTTTCATGATTTCTTCTTATGTTAATTTTTTAGAAACAATCAACTTGTCTAGGTACGTTTTTTTCCTTTTTTAAAAATAGAGCTTACTTTTTTCGAAATATAAGGAAAATGTCCAAAAAGAGTGATTTTTACTTTCCTTTCCAAAATGTTATATATCTTGGAGAACTAGCTTTAGTTAGAAATCGAAAAATGAAAAATTGATAAAACCGTCCCTGGAGCAGACCAATTGCTATCGTAGGAAAGTAAACCTTACCTTTTACTCTTAACTCCACTTTACTTCGGATTTTTTGGAGTTATCTTGTCCCTGAAAATTTCCAAATTTTGCGAAAATTGGAACCATGGAGAAATCCATGTTTTAGTAAAAAGATGACTTTCACGCCATTTCACAACAAGCTGTCCTATTTTCTCAATAACTTTTCTTGAACTTCAAAATTGAGTATGTTGTGCAAGTGATCAAAATACATCTTTATGTCACTATTGAATCAAACATAAATTAGAAGGAAATTGAAATTTTCATCTTGTCCTACATTCAAGGCTTTGTTTACTGTTCAAATATTAATTTTTCGTTTTTTCCAAGATGCGCTCCCGTAAAAGTACACTACACACCGCGCAAGCTTCATTACGCAGCAAAATTCATCGCGCGACGCGATGGTGCGCCTTGTGCCTGACCGCGTGAAATGTGCTTAATTCCCGCCGTTTAAGACCATGCGGTTTTTTGTGACTTTAATGGTCAACTAGCGGTTTTAAATCGGCAAAAAAATACAGCTCAAGATTGTCTGTAGTGGATAACCTTTTTTGGTAACAATAGAACACAGTTTGATGTTTAAAATGGTGCAAAAATCAGAAATTCGTGTAAAAACAAAAGCACCAGGGTTGACACTACCCTTAATCCAAAATGATTGTCCTCAAAAGTCACTGGAACTACAGTGTTTGTTGACATGGCTTTCGAGGGAATTGTGGTGTTTCACGTACATAGCTTCCATCAGTCTGGGTACGTTCGTTCGTTCGTGCAAGTCCAAAATCACAGTGGAAGATCCGTCTTTAACCAGCTGATAGTTTCATCATCCAGGTTGATCAGGCCTGGAATTCCTCTTGCAAGGGGACTTGTAGACCTCACAGTCATCTATGATGTGGCTATATTGTTTGTGGCTCTCCAGTCTGGGTGAGAACATTTGAAAAATTTTACTAGTATCTAATATTTATGCAATGAGCTGTGAGCAAGCTTCATTAAGATTTAAAACAAAACATAAAATATATATACAGACATAGTCCACAAATGTTTGAAATGAAGTCTCATTTTGACAAAACTAACATAACATAGCAGCGGCAACAGTTTTCCCAAATGATTTGATCATCTTTATTCTACTCTCTGTCCTGTGTAAATTATATTTTTGTTGCAGGCAAACATGATCCTTTTAGTTTTAAAAAATATGTAGTTCTACACAAATCCCTTAGAGATGATTGGGCAATAAAAGGCATTACATAACTCATTTCTTGTTATCTGATTGGTTAAAAGTGCAGGCATAATCTACCTACGTATGCCCTCCGGCATAGTTTTAAGCCATGACTTGGGCATAATTGGTACTTCTTGCATTCAGTTCGGAAAGAATTTAGTATTCTGCCACATGCTACGAATTCGGCAACGTAAACGGAATAAACCGCATGTTAAAGGTGCCGAATTTTAAGTGGTGGCAGAATACTAAATTCATCCCTTGAGTAAATTCATATCACCCTCTTGGTGGTGTTCTGCAGTAATCACATATTACAGAGATGAAACAGTAGTCCCATTTTCTGAAAATCCAAAATTTGAACCAACGTTAAGGCACTCTTAGCGTAGTATTCGGTGAAGCTCTGGTGAACATATTTATGGGGATTTAGGGTACAGGACCCCTTCTCTAAAATGACTTGATACTTAGTTTTTGATTTTAATTTTAAAAACCAGATTTTTTTTATTTATGGCCCAAAATCTGGATATTTCCAGAAACGTTACATCTCTGATACTAGGCTATTTGCATTCTCAAAGCACTTAGGCTACCAAAAATTTCAAAAGTGCACCATTAACTAATCAGACAACAAGCATCTTTTAATTCAGTACATACCATATAGAACAAATGACTGGAGAAAAGGGGAGGGGCACATATATTACAAGCATATATTACAATTTGTTAGTATAGTATATGGCCTATGTAAATCACTAATTTTTCAGGGGGGAAAGATTCCCATGGGGGGAGCTGCCCCCCTCTGGGTACACCACTGAAATGACTACTTTTTGGGGCCATATAAAAAAATTATAGGCCCTTCTGTGAGTGGCACATAGTATTGTTTGAGATCACATTAGATCAATAATATTTAGAATGTCCTGAATAAAACCAGCCGGTATTTGTATATTCTTTAACCTTTGTAGGTCTTTGACAAAATTTCTACCATGGATTTTTTCCAAGGGTGATCAGTGTATGGACGGATTGCTTTTCCCCCAAGGGTATGTGCAGCTCTGGAGTGTTGAATAATGTGGGTGTACATTGTTTACCAAGTGGACTGTTGCGTGGACCCGACCCTCATATGCATCTTTTCATATGCACCTACACATCTACATACAGACCTTGTCCTACACACATGGCCATACAGACCTATACTTAAAGGCACTATCAGTGATTTGCTAAATCAGAAAATCGAAAAAATAATCAAAAAACAGATTTTTGCATGTCTGTATCAGGTATAGGTATCCCAACATACCCTAAAAATGATAGGACCAGAAGCAACCTAATAAGGACAAAATCGGATATTTTGGTCATTAGTGTCCGTTCGGACACTTACTACAACACGTAATTGAATGGCGATTCGTATCTTTGAATACTGCCGTGGTGTTCCTTTTCTGTCAATTCTTCAGTTGGAAAAAGTAACTGATGAAAATTCTACTTATCCTTTTAAGCTATTCCTGCAAATTTCAAATATTTTCACTCTTTCTGATAAATCACTGATAGTGTCTTTAATACACAGTAGTCTATGAGCATAACTAGCTTATCTAGAAAAAGTTATGGCCAAAGGTTGACCTTTTTGTGAAATGCTGACTTTTTTGACATTTCCCTTCTCCCTGACAGACCCAGGGGAGGACCATGGGGGAACAAATTACATGGTTAGTAGGGTCTTGTCCCCTTCTACAATATACCCAAGTTTGGCTACTCTAGCTCATCTGGAAAAAAGTTATAGCAAAATGTTTACCTTTTTTGTATCCAAACACACACACACATCAATCAATCCAGACATTGCCATTTCATAAGCCGGAATTTGGTGCGCAATCCATCCAAAAATACTCAAATATGAATTATGATTTTTGTTCAATGTTTTGGATCAACAAATCGCTGCTTATCCCTTTAAATGTCGACATTTCAAAACAATTAGTGCACTGACTTCACTCACTTCACTCATAGAGGAAATACTTAGTAGTCCTGCAGTATGCATATGACCTTGCACAAGAGTCTGCATGAAAATGTTTTGGGGATTCCTAGGCAACATTAACCTGTTATCTCGATGATGCAAATTTGTCATCCTTGAGCATTTTATGGTATGGAAGGGGTAAATTAAAGCAATAACAACACATTTTTGAAGAGCACCCCATTTTTCAAGATTTTTGTACAGATTCATTGGTATTTAGCTAGTTAAGTATAACTGTAAATGGTAGAGCTCAAAATTGTCTGTGTTGCAAAAGAAGGAATTTTGTAATTAAACAAGGCAAACTCATATTTATGCGATATGTCCCCGCCGAATGTCGCGATCACTAAGAAGTGAAAACTGAAACTGCACCCAACCATTCCCCCTTAATTCTGGCCAACACTCCCTTAAACCCAGGACCACTAGACCACCCCACCATAGATAATCCATGCAACGTTCTTCTACCCACCAAAATAACTTGCCACTTTTGCCTAAATTACCCATAACTCACAAAAGTATAACTCGTCGATGAACTCCATCCATAACTCGCCAAAAAATAACCCATCAATGAACTCATCCATAACTAACTCTAAAAACATCTAAAAGGGTCAATGTCAGCACTCACCAAGATGGTCAAATGATGACCTTGTTTGTGAAATATTGACTTTTACATTTCACCACCCCCTGACAGACCCACGGGAGAACCCTGGGGGATGAATTACAAAATTAGCAGGGGCCTTTCCCCTCCTACAAGATACCCCAAGTTTGGCAACTCAGCACATCTAGACCAAAAGATATTACCAAATGTTGCAGGGTTAACATTTTTCTCATGGATTCCCTACCCCCTGTCAGACCCAAGTGAGGATGCCGGGGAATGAATTACATGATTAGTAGGGGAGTGTCCCTTCTACAATACACCCAAGTTTGGCTACTTTAGCTCATCTAGAAAAAAAGAGATGGCCCAAATGTTGAACTTCTTTTTTGCAATTTTGACCTATTTTTATATTTTCCTACACCCTGATACACCCAGGGGAGGACCCTGGGGGAATTGAATTACCATACATGGTTAGTAGGAGTTTCTGCCCTCCTATAATATACCCGAGTTTGGCTACTCTAGCTCATCTAGGAAAAAAGATATGGCCAAATGTTGACCTTTTCTGTGCAATATTAATCTTCTTTTTCCTTTCCCCCCAACAGACTCAGGGGAGGACCCTGGGGGAATTAATTACATGGTTCAGTACGGGCCATTCCCCTCCTACAAGATACCCCAAGTTTGGCTACTTTAGCTCATCTAGAACATTCAGGGTTAACATTTTTTCTCAGACATACGGATGGAGCCCATTTTATAGTTTGAACTTTGTTCGGCGGGGACAAAAATTAATATTGGAAATTTTCAATAATTCAACGGTTGCTTGAAAAATCCTTCCAATACGAAATACCCGGGAAACTGTGCCATGTACATATCTATGCTCTTTCATTAGTTGTTCTGTTGGTTCAGACAAGTTAGAGGCCATTTTTGTGAGGTGCCACTCCATCCTGAACGGACATAAAATTGGCGTTTCCAGCTCTGCCATTAAATTTCAAAGGGGGACAACTCCCTTTAAATTTTAAATAGTTTTCATCTTGTTTTGTAATGAGGTTCTTCATGAACTTCTCCACTTCAGATTATATGCTCCATATCAAAAATTAATGCAGCAATGAACACAAAACACTATGTTGAAGATAACATTAAAACATATATACAGTACAAATATCTACATTATGCAAAGCATACAATTGGTGTTTGCAAAACACACATCACGCGTAATGTAATCTTCAATACTCTGGTGTTGATCGTCTTATGATTGATGTATGAATGATTAGCGACTACAAATTCTTCCCCCCGGACCTTTTTTGCGAGTGTTTGGTTTTCAAAAACTAGCAATCAGCACGGTATCCAGTCAAGCTAGCTGGTGTGTCATTAAAGGGGCAACGAGATAATTTCACCTATCAGGTGTCCTCCTAAAAACAAAAGTTATGATTTTATCGCCTGATGTAAAGCATTCCATCAAAGGTAACCCCATCTGAAAGGCATTAAGCTGAAAGTGTTTCTTGGTTTTCAAAAATTGTGAACATAACAATTTCGTATAGGAGCAAAGAAAATTCAGCCTATTTTTAATTGAAATATAAGCAAATCAGAATCACCCTTTTTTCTCTTCTAAGACATTTCTGTAGCCAAATACAAGGTAAAAATCTATAAGTGTCAGTCATATGTATTAAATTACTATTATGACACAATATTTGGTGGCCTCAAAAATCTCATCTGCCACCTTTAAAGCTTGCAACTATAGATTTCACATACCATGTGTTCCAACAAAATGTAAAAATCGATTTTTAGCACTACTTTAAAGCTTTCTATCAAACATCTCCATGTGAAAGGATTAAGCTGAGAATTACTTCTTTGGTACAAAAATTAGGTAATTCTAATTAACTTAGAGCAAATACTACAGGCTCCTATTGAAATAACAAACAAAATCACCTTTCGCTTACAAGCTTTTATGTAGCCAAATACAAGGCAATTTTACTATATGACATCATGATATCACAATATATAGATCGCCCAAAATCTCTTGTTGCACATATTTAACATTAATTTCTTACCTGCAACCTCGGGAGAGGGTATATTAGTAATGTACATTCCTCCATCATATAGGCTGCTCCCCATTTAATCCCTATTTTTGTATTCGACATGTCACATAGCAAAGCACCGTTTACATAAAGTGCTTGCTATCAATCATGCTTATTTTTGCTTTTTAGGAAAACATTTGCTGTTCAGAGCAATCAAAAAGACTTAAACAGCTTTCAACAACAACACATGTCCACAATTAAAGGTGCAACAAGAGATTTTGAAGGCATCATACAATGGTCATATGTATTGATTTCATATGGATAGACACTCAAAAGATTTTCTTACCTTGAATTTGGTGCAACAGAAATGTCTTAAAATTGAAAACAAAGGTGATATTTGGCTTTCTTTCAATATAAACATCTACGCTGAATTTTGTATTTGCTCCTACCAAAATAGATATTTCACATTTCGGTACCACAGAAATAGTTCTCATTTAAACTTTTCAGATGGGATACGATTGACAAAAAACTTGCATCAGTGTAAAAATAAGGGCTTTTGATTTTTTCAGTCCTGATTGCAAAATCTCTTGTTTAACCATCACCTTTAATGGATTAGCAGTGGGGATCATGCAAGAGAATAGAAGAAATGTGAAAATCATTTTTAACCTAAAATCGAGATAAGTGTGTAAATTCCATATAACTGCTTTAATGTCAGATAACCATCAAATAGGTGAAAAAATTAAGTATTTGAGAATTTGTCATACCATCTCCGATACATGATGCATCTCAAAACTACACTAACACTGATTGGTGGTTTACACTGGTAGAGAAATAAACAAAGATCATAATTGTTTATGTTTTCAAAGTCAAACTGTATGCGATATGATGCATACTATACGCTTAAAATCTGGGATAGTCACCGGAAAGGCTTTTTGATCTCAAGTCAGAATTTTGTACGCACATATAGAAATGAATAATAGATCAAAATAATACACAATTTTCACAGTCCAGCCAGCTTGCAGGTTATGTTTTGCCATATCATGCCAGTAACCAAAATAAACAAAAAATGTGAATTTTGATTTTTCGATGTTTCGGATTAGCAAATCACTGCTTATCCCTTTAATGGTTAAATATTGCCCTTGGAAAAACTGCATGTAAAGAACATCATTGACAAGTTTTCATCAACTTTTATGGCTGACTCAAGTCAGGAAATCTCCAAGTCAGCCTTTAAATGGTGTTTAAATAGCAAAATCCCTATAGACCATGGGGATTTGTAACCAGAAATTCAGTATTTGAAAGACAAAATGGAAATATTACAGCCAAAACATAAAAATCTACACTTATATCAAAAAGGTTTACTTTTCTTTTTCTTTGCATTTAAAGTATGGAGATTATGGTAATTTGAATGAAGTTGAGCTTAAAACTGAATTTTTGGTTAAAAATACTGGTATACAAATAACTTAAAAGGGTCATTTCCACAGCCTTGTCCCCTGAAAAAGTTGAGATTTTTTTATCGCCTTAACTGTTGGGCTAAGTATAGTATGTGCATTGCCCAATCTGACGTGCAAATTTGATAGTCTCTGCAAGAAATTCGCAATTTTGTATTTTCTGTCTGTAAACATACAGAAATTACAGTACATACAAATATTTGCTCATAACACCACAAGGGAAGATCAGAATCAACTTAAATTTTGGGAGTAAGCTAATTATCTCAAGGATATCTAGTGAAACAAAAAAACCAGAAGGTTCTAAAATCACAAAATGCGCCTTTAGCATCAAAAAAATGTGATGTTTTGTAGGGTATTTGAAGGTAGATGACCCGATCATGGCTCGATTTTGCAAAGAATGTTTTCTCCGTCACATGAAAGCATATCACCAAAAACATTTGATTACCCATTTTGAGTTAAATGGATCCAGCCAGCAGTGATCCATAGTGTGTGTTAAAGGTGCAACAAGAGATTTCACATATCAGGTGTCCTTAAAACAATCGAAAGTGCTGATTTTTGCCCTGATGTAAAGCTTTTCATCAGAAATAACCCCATCTGAAAGGATTAAGCTGAGAAATGTTTCTTTGGTACAAAAATTGTGAAATTTCTAATTTCGTATAGGAGCAAATACAAAATTCAGCCTATGTTTTATATTGAAATATAAGCAAATCAGAATCACCTTTTTCCTTTTAAGGCATTTCTGTAGCCAAATACAATATGGTACATGGTAAGAAATGTATTGAGTGTCTATTCTATATGAAATTACTACATGTATTATGACATAATATTTGGGTGCCTCAAAAAAAATCTCTTGTTGCACCTTTAATTAATGTAATCGATCACATTTGGAAACATTTCTGTTCATAACATGAAAAGGAAACGTTGAAAGGGGGGCGTGAGGCTGTCATTCGGGTAACCCACCTTTAACTGGCACCTTACAATGCTCTAATACATGTACCTGCCAAAGGATTTGCAAGTTCTAATTTTAAATTTTTGAATGTGCAGCTATATTATCAAAAATATGAAATGATTAACAACATTGACTAAGAACTTATTTGCCAGTGGGAATTTTGTGTTTTTTTAATTAATCTTAATTCTCAATTTGCTGCTATGTAAACTTGATGGTTCATTTCAGCTCTGGAACTGGACTCTTGATAAAGTCAGCACTTGCTGGATTAACTGAAAATTACCATTAAGGGTTGCTGGCACTTTCTTGTAGCCAAATAAAAAGAAGCAATCCAGTGGTTAGATCATTAGGGACAGAGTGCACACTTGCCCTAAGGAGGAATCCGAGCTGGCTGTTTCTTTCCCTCTTCATCCTTCTTTTCTTTTGCATTTTGTTCCCCACCTTTCATCTTTTCCCTTTTCAGTTTCTTTCCTTCTTTGCCCTTCCCGGCTTCCCTTTCAAATACACAATATACTCTCTCCTTATCTAAGTTTCTGATTTTCCCCCTGAAATAGTACGGTACTTAGAAAGTGAAGGCAAGGTAGTGTTTAGAAGCAGTTTAGAGTAAGCTTTTGTTTAGGAATCAAATAAGGGTGTTCAGAAATTAGATGCATGGTGTTTTAGCTTCCAAAACAAGTTAAAGGCCGACTCAGAGATTTCCTGAGGAGGGCGCCCTCAATTTCCAAAAAAAATCGTGTTTTTTGCATGTACATAATGCTTGCATCCATAATACTAATCACTGTGTGAAATTGCTAAGCTTAAATCGAATTCCTTCATATAGAAAATCACAACTTTGTTATAAAATTCCGCATCCGGAATTTCTGTTATACACAGTATCCTATGGTACGTAATACTACACATAAATGTTTACTGCATCAAAACGAAAATCCGATTCATCTCAAATTTCGGAATTGTGCATTTTAGGTTACTATCTTTAGTTCTAGTTGACTATTTTTCATTATCACCCAAAAATAATATTTCGAAATCTCTGAGTCAGACTTTAAGGGAAGGCCAAATTGTTTCCCCCTTTCTAAACACACAGTTGGTCTATTCCATATCATCAATATAACATATTTCCCAGGCTGATTACAACTGACGCACAAAACAATATGCATGCACCCAACATGAAACACTAGCGCAAAGTATAATATTGGTCTATGGACAAAATCACTTAGCACAAAATGTGCTAGTGCTAATTGTCTAGGCTCTGCTGCTCCTCACAAACCAGCACAAGACAAATGAATTTGGAAATCAGCGAAATGCTTGCACTCGGCTCATTACCATATAGTTGGTAGAATTTACAGAGTAAGTGATGTGTTTAGTTGTATGTGTTATACAAACATAGCAATAACATCATTCATGATTACAATTTGCAACTAATGCAAGTTAAATTGTAAGTTACTACAGCTACAAAAAGAGAATAACAAACTCATTTTGTAAATTTTAAACCAAAAAAATCCCCAATGATGTAGTGGCTCATACTGCAAACAATGTCAGCATAAGATACAGCACTTATTTTTGCAAAATCCAATGTAGCACTTTCCATTCCATGTGACCCTCACACCACTCAATTACATCTCCAGCAATTTTGGATGAATGGCATTTTTTTTCTAAATAAAGGAATAACATTGTCAACAAATATCTTAAATAGTATTTAGATGACCTTTGACATCATCCCTGAATACCCCATATGACCCAATGAGGATTATTCTGTGTTATTTTCAACACTCTCTGCAGGATTTAACAATTTTAACAAAGACCTCAAATGACTGCTAGATGCCATTTATCCTCTTATTCCTGAACCCACCCTAAATGTCTGTTCATACTTCCACTGCACTGCATTGCTGTGCAGTAAATTTACTGCAATGTTCCGTCACTTCCGCTGCATTCCTACTCGATTTACTGCAGATCAACCCAGGTCACGGGTTGCAATAAACTCGCAAAAGATTTCAGTAAAATTGCCGTACTGCACCCCCACTGCACCTTGATGCATTACCCGTTAAAATAATTTTAACTTTGTTGCAGTACTGCATTGTGTTGCAGTATACTGCAAGCGATTACAGAAACAATTTTGTTAAGTTGCATTGCAACCACTGTGGTAAACACCCACCATTTCTCCAGAAGCAGCAGCATTTTAATTAGCTAATTCTGTGTGTAGCAGTTACAAGCATTACTGACATATCTTCCCATTTTACAGATTAAGGTGGTCATCTGTATTTAATCTTAGTACAATACCAAAACAGGGAAATTACCAAACCATCTGCAATAGCTGCAGCATTATTACACAGACTTAAACACCTATGATGTACGAGCCCCCACCCTCCCTAAAAAAAAAGTTTTGCACTTCAATTGATGTTCTTGTCCCCCAAGATGGATGCAAAACTTTGACGAACATTACCTGCAAAGTGCATCATTTTCTTGTGGCAGTTGGCTGGCCATTTACCACAATTTTTTTTTCACACTGCCAGAATTTTTTGGTAGGGTTTTTGGGTTGAATACATTGCCCCTCTAGAAAAAGTCAAGGCTTTGCCGCTGGTTGGATGTTGAACCTCAATTTCCTTTTTTGAGCAGTCAGGGGCTTGCTCTATCATTGATTGAGAGGTGCATTATTGTGCATATTATTAACAGATTGCTTAATATGAAGACAAATGAATATAGTACAGTGACCATAACCACCTGTCTTTGTTTACGTCTGCTAAAACAAAATCATAATTCACGAAAAAAATAAGAGTACACTGGCCAATGGGAAGCTGAGATACAACCATTTGACCATAAAGCCAAAATGCAAGATGAGAATCAATTTAAAATTTTGGGATAAGCTTTTCTAAATGATATGTATAGCACATCAATATTGTGAAATAAAAACCAAATGGAACACATTAAAATAACACAATGAACCTTTAAGGTGGCCCTAATGTTTTATTTTACTAATATGTGTTATGTAACATCAGAAGATACGTCTTTGCAACTTAACTTTTTTTGTGTTTAAAAATAAAGACCAAGATGTCTTTGTGAAATACAAGAAATAAGGATATTTTCCATTACATCTTCAAAAAATATAACAAGATTCAAACGCAAATTGTTTGAAAGCTTACTTTCATCCTTTATTATAATGATAAAATCTCACGTTTGTTTGAAGTACACAAGATGTACCTTTTTATGTGATGTGTCACATGTGAAGATTATCTGGATGCAAAACTATATAACACCAGCAGCCATCATGGTTTACCACCCTTTAAAAAGTTCACAGAAGTTGCAGCATTTTGTTGGTACAGAGGATAAATGATAATCAAGATGGCAGTCTGGAACATGACCTCAGATGACCTTTGACCATGAACTTTGACCTCATCCACATATGAACAAACCCCTATTGTCCCTCCAAATCTGGTCTAAATTGGACTTGAACTTTTCGAAGGAGACATGAAAAATGAAAACCTAACCAAACTGGAACACATACATATGAACATGTGCGCTATCGCAAAATCCTGTTCTTTAAGACGGGGATAAAAATATCTCAGAAGCAAACTCTAATGTCAGAAAATGTATGCATTTAAAACAAAATAAAACATAAGAGGTGTATTGCAAAACTACCCAGTATCTCAACAAGGGTTCACATGGTTTGCCATTCTGCTGGGAGCAAGCCTCAAAAAACTGTTGTTATGATAGCAAATGAATAGGAGTATTATAACATAACAGTTAGATTGGGTTAATTCTCTGCTCTCATATAACCAAACAAATAAAAATTCAAGAGAAATGTAATGCAAAGTTATGCAAACACCCTCATTATTCCAATGCCTAGGTGAAGCTGTCTACCTGACCAAATTGCCAAACTTGCGAAGGGTGAATACTGTTGCACTTCAATACTTACAAAGTAATGCTAAAACAATTTAGTTCGTAAATATCGGGGAAACAATCCCCTAATTGAATGTTTTTGATTTTTTTAAACTTTTTTGATTCATGAAACTTGCTATTCTTTGAGTTTTAGAGGTAAAAACTTTTGCCACCCAGGCTCGTCGCCATGGGGGGGTGTGGAACACCCCCCCAGCGATCCTCAAAAGAGAGTAGAAAAAGAGAGGAAAAGGAAAACGAGAGGAAAGAAGACGGGGAAGAGAGAGACAGACGAAAGAGAAAGAAAGAGAAAAGAAGGGAAGAAAGAAACAAAGAGAACGGATCAGACGGCACAAGATGAACTCCAGACTTAGCACAAAATATTGAAATGCTTCCCTCAAGCCAACTAGTTTTTGTTTTGAAGGCCATCCAAGGTAATCATGAATGTAATGTGCAACAGTACTTGTGATCAAAGGGGTTAAAATAAATTTGGCAGGGATGGACAAACGCGAGGGGCAGCCATGGGTCAATCCACAATCGACCAGTTAACAGCCAACGTCACTTATTTTTGCCTGCGAATCGTGTAGGCCCATAGTATTAAAACTCTAACACGATACAATTGCCAGTGTGTAACAGTCAGTCCGTCCTATTTCAAGATACCAGGCCCCTAACATGGTTTCAAACATTGTGGTAACTGGTCTACAGTTTGGTCTACCAGTGCTAGGGGAAATTTTCAGTAGGGAGCTGAAGTGTTCAAGAAAAGAATGGTGGGATTGTTGCCCGAATCCCAGCTTATGCATAAACTTAAAGGTCTTCTGGCCGTCGGTGGGTTAAGTGCCAGTCTTTCATTTGACATATTACCATACTTTACCTTCAAAAAATAACCTTCTTAATAGCTCAAATCAAGAGCTTCTGGGGGCTCCGCCCCTGGACCCCGAGCGAAGGGACTTGCTATTTGCACCCACCCGTTATGTTTAAAGCACATTGGCGCTCGCTCTATGTAGTTAGCCTTCAGCAGTACAAGCTTATACTGCCTGTCTAAGTGAGCAAAGTTAGAAACTTGTCTTTCTTTGAATTGAATTAATATTTACCCTCAAAAAGTGGTCATCTTGAAGGTTCGAATAGAGCAAATACATGCGCTGGGTGGGCATTTGCACCCTGGACCCCCCAGTCAGTAGGGCTTCTGCTCCACATTATCCCCCGTTAAAGACATTAACGGTCGTTATGTGTAGTTCCCCTGGGCCAGTATTGCCCATCTCAGTGAGCAAATTTTGGAAACCTTCTTTTCTTTTAATTGGATAATATATTTAACCATCAAAAAGTGGCCATTCTTGAAGGTATGAAAGCCTCAATCCCAGAGCTTCCGGGGCTCCACCCACTGGACACCCAGGCAACGGGCGCGCCCCTGCACCCCACCACAGGGGGCCCTAAACCGGGCCCCTGCCTGGACCCCACCTGCTTAAGGCTTTTCCGTTTGCGCTCTTGTGTCAGGACTTGTGGTGTTGCAGTATTTGGTTCGAACGCATCAACAAGAAATGTCTCTGGGCATATACTTAGGAAGTGGGCCCCGAAACCGCACATCATTGCCGTTAGTTGCATGGTGTAAAACCGATTCGTTGACAAGCTACCGCTCACTACGCTTTTTCACATGGACTCTTTACTGACAGCATACATTTTTTTCAGTTGACACCCCCCCGGACAAAATGTCTAGTGACGCCCTGTTGCCACCTCAAAGTTGTTAAGCACTTCAAAATTTCGAAAGTGAAAATATATTTGCAAATTAACATTTATCATTAACATTATGTAATTTTTAATGACTAAAATAATTTGGAGTACACTTAGCAATGTAATTTTCAACGCTTCTTTTCCTGATTTACATGGAAATAAAGCAGAGCACATACAGAGATAACATTTGACCACTTACACTTCAAATACCCCACGATGAAGAGGACCCTTTATTCTCTTATCCTTGAACACCCAATATGACTCTCACCCAAGGATCAAGATGGTAATATCTCCATTATTTAACACATTGAGCATTTTTTCAGTGACTTTTGACCCCTACACATGCCATATGTCTTACATCTCAATTATCACCATAGCATTTCTGTGCAAGCAGTTTTCAAGGTGACATTTGACTGCTCATCCCTGAACTCATATCATTCTGTGCAAAATCAGTAGTTACCACACCATTTCTGCACAAGAAGCAATTTTACACAATGTCAAAATGACCTTATAATTATCCGTGAACATTCTATACAACCACCCCTCATGATCATTCTGAGTTACTTTATTAAATACCCCAGCATAGCACTGGAACTAGCTGCAATTTGTAACACAGCATGAGTACAAAGGGGTTTGAGTTATTATATCTGTAGGGGGTCTAAGCAAAGATTACACAGGGGTAAAATTTTGAAATTGATCCAATCCAGGGACATGAGAAATTCCTGAATTTGGAAAAAAAATCGTTAAAAACAAAGTAAAATTGACATAAATGCTTAGAATCAGGCTGAAATCAAATAAAGTTGGGAAATTAAAAAAAAAACCCTGAAATCAGGAAAAATCATGAAGAATCACACCCCTGCCACTCATGTTGAAAAGTATCCCCCATTTTTGCTAGCCATAAGGATTACAAAGATCTATAGTTTGTACTATCTACAGCCCAAAGTATTGGTATAAAATGGTTATAAACAGCAAGAATAAAATGGGTCAATTTCAGTTCTACAGGTCAAATTTTAAAGTTGCTTGAATTTTGATAAAAAATGGTGCAAATTATTGGTTTAGCTCATATGATTAAAATAAGGGACAGTTTTAATATGATGGTCTTGAACGCTACAGTTACCAAAGTAGGGACAAAGAAGGTATATATTTCCACATGAATGGATGAACAACTTTGACCCCTGCGTAATCTTAGTGTGTGTCATCTTAAGCTGACGTCACTGCGCCTTTTATGTTGCAGAGCCACGAATCGCGCATATGCACTATGCTTGGAATCATAGCATGATATGTACGCGAATAAAGGCAGCACGGTCGAGACGCCTGTGGAATGCAAAGACGCAGTATGATGTCACCTTCAACTTGAGATGACACAAACTATAAACCCTTCCTCCTTAAGGTACCATTTGCAAAACTTAAGAATTACATTGCAGGGGTCAGTATAGCTACAGATTTAATCACTGAAATCTTTGGTACTCAAGATGGCTGCAAAATCCGGGTACTGGGTTATGTGCATGCAAGCAGTAACACATACAATTTTTCAGTGACCTCAAATAACTCCAATGACCTTTGATCTCTTATCCCTGAACAACCTCAAGGATCATTCCGAGCCACTAAATACCATGCCATTGAGTACAATTTGTAATATGCAATTACTTTGGGATCACAGTGCCCCACCAGAAATATGAAATCAATTCTTTGATTGAAGCTAGGCCAACATACGTGACATAACTTGCAACTGCATGCATAGTGTGTTGGTACATTTTTTGAAAACTCATTTTGATTTAAAAATTAACCCTTATGTACTAAGTGACTTATTATTTTCAGATCTTTTAACCTTTTTATGAGGATTATGATGCATTCTCAAGTCCACAATGATTGTACCTTATGAATTCAGAATATTATATTGATCTCAGCAACTGGGACATCTGAACATGTATGTTTTAGAACTAGAAGCAATTGAGGACTTAATGGTTTCTCAGATTGCTTTTTAAAAGTTCGTAATGATATTACACCAATAGAGTACGCATGTGTATAAGTTCAAGATGAACTATTTTCATCAGTCAGATGGCATCATTATGGTCAAAATATTCCATCCCTCACAATTTTTGCTGTTCATTAGGGTCCCTCATTTAGTTTTGTTTCTGTCAGTATTAGCTTTCATTTCTGCATCATCAATTTCAAGTGAAACATTACTGCAGCACACTTTCAAGCACTTGTCTTGTTTGCATTCAGGTTTTCAAATTTCAGCTTTTTTTTACAAAATTTCAATTGTGTACTTGCATTAGTGTGAAGTCATTAGGGCCAGGAAAAAAAAACAAGTTTGTCTCAGAAGACTGCGCATATTTTGTTTAAAATTGTTTATTTAGCGCATCATTTTTTTCTGGTTTTGCTCAATCAAATTTTTTTTTTAAATTCAGAAAAAATGAAAATTCTGCTGCGAAGCAGCTGAAAAAATGAGTAAAAAATGCAATAACAAAAAATATTTTAAAAAACCTACTTTTGGCATTAATTATCATTTAAAAAAAAAAAGACATTTTGCATTTGCATTTTTCACATTTTTTTGAGACAAACTTGTTTTTTTGGGGGGCCCTAATGCATTTTGGGAACCGTCCTCAATAACTGCACTCCCTACATTCCTTTATTAAAACAACATTCTGAGTAGGTAGCACATTAAGCCTAGTAGCCTCTATAAACCAAGGCTATCCAATATCATAACAAAACTGATTTTGGAGTAAATGTTAATGAGTTTAATAGTACCCATGCATAAAGTGGCAATGTGCAAAACATTGATGGTCTCATTCTATTATATTGAACAATATTGTTATTTAACTTTGTTAACAGGGGCTCTCTGAGTGCCTCAATATATTGTGTGTAGAAAGATGCCAATACATTTTCATGTGACCCTTATCATACATATGACCTTGAACATGGATCACATCAGTGGTGGATTTAAGAGTCAGCAGTGTCAGCAGCTGCTGACAGGGCCCCCATTAAAATATTGTTCTCTGGGCCCCACCAAAAAAATAAAAATAAAAAAGGGGAAAAAATAAAAAACTAGAATTCCGCGGTTCTCGGCTTTCGCGCTCGCTATATTCAAAGAATATAAGATGTGGGCCGCCCCATGACCTGTGAACCTGGCACATGACCTTTGACCTCATCAGCATATGAGGGATCGCATGGTGCACCTATGACACAAGTTTGGTTCCAATTGAAGTTCAAGTTTTCAATTTAGGTCAATTTTACATTTTTAGCCCATTTTTCAACTTGACCTCACAAGACCTTTGACCTTTCAACATGACCTTTGACCTCATCAGCATATGAGGGATCGCATGGTGCACCTATGACACAAGTTTGGTTCCAATTGAAGTTCAACTTTTCAATTGAGGTCAATTTAAAAAAAAAATTACAATTTTGTGACACACATCCACACACACTCACACACATACACACGCACAACGGATTGCTAAGTGGTCCTGCCAGCTATAGCTGGCGGCCCACAAAATCATAGCCACAGTGTTTTTCCCAATGTTTATAGGGGGCCCATGTATTTTCATATCATCAACTTGTCCACGTAGGACACTGGGCCCCACACAACTTTTTTTCTTCCAATATGCGATGGGCCCATGCAGGGGGTTGTAGTGCAAATCTGCTTGCCTCAGGTCCCCTGTTATCAAATAGGAACCGTTCACAAACACTTGTAACCGGAGAGCCCTGAAAATCTTTGACAATTCAAAGGTGGTGCCACAGCCCTGAAAAAAAATCACCTTAATTGTGCTTGCAAAATGGAGTTTACTATGATTTTCTGTGGGGTTGACATCAGTATTTTTCACACACCTAAAAATTCTGACTTTTTCTCCATCACCTCCCTTTAATACAAGTGTTTGCAAATGCTCCCCTAATAATTTGTACTGGTTTCTTTGAGGTATAAAACACAACTGCATTTCATAGATTTATAGCGTTTCTGATAAGCGATATAACAGTGTGACGATCAGGATTAAAACTATGCATCGAATCGCACCATTTTAAGACCAGACTTTCAAAATTCCTTCACTTCGGAGGGGCACATCCCACTCAGACACCCCCTAGTTATAAAGGGTCCCACCTTGTTATCAATTAGGAACCGTTCACAAACACTTGTAACAGGGGTCCTGAAATTTCTGACCCTTCAAAGGTGGGGCCACAGCCATGAAAAAATCGCTCTTTTTTGCTCGTGAAAATTGGATCTATTTGATTTTCTGTGGGGTTGCCGTATATTTTTCATGGATAAAAGAGGGCTCCGATTTTTTGAGATCCATAAAGGGGCCCTGAAAATTCTTAATTTTTTCACTCCCCCTTATGTTTGTAAACGCTCCCTTATCAATTTGTAATGATTTCCTTGAAGTATCCGATAGCCGATAGCATTATGACCATAAGGATCAAACTATGCACCGGACTATGCATCACATCGCACCATTTTAAGACCAGATTTTCAAAATTTCTTCACCTGTGAGGGGGAACAGCCTCTTCAGACACCCCCAGTCGCACTAAAGCACAACATTGCGTCTCTTTGCAACACTAAAGGGCCCCACCTGAAGCTGACAAGGCCCTTTTCCTTAAATCTGCCACTTTCACAAGTGTTCAAATGATGTCGTATTTCCAAAATTTTGTTAAGTGACTTCCAAAACAAATACTCAAGTCTACACTGTACATTCTACATCCCATGCAGTTACGATAATCGTTTTACATTTCCCACCTAGAAACAAAGTTAAGTTTTATTTTCCTGATGTTTTGATACAAAATCATGCAATGACAGTTTAAATCTTTTTTCAGGTACATAGCCACATTTCAAATCTGGTTCTTAACCATAAAAATACTTCAGTGATCTCAAAAATGCCTGGTGTAAACTGTAAAAAGCATATAAACAAAAAAATCTTTGATGAAACAAAATATTTTAGTGGTTAATTGGCTTTGATACAAACATTTGAATAATAAGGCATATTTGATATCATAGCTAGTTAGCATGTATAAACAGGAATGTCACTGCTACTTCCTTGATTTAGATGCTATCAACATGGTTGAGGACTTCTGTGTCTTCTTTCTCTGATGTAAAACCACCAGCTTCATTGAATGCTAGTTCAATGTCACGTTGAAAACGGACAAATCTTCTGTGTTTTGGGTCAATTGGCAATATGAGTTGATTGGCACAAGTGTTTCCTCTTGGGAGGAATTTATCAGAAGGCTTTAACTGTGGGAAATCTTCCCGATGCTGAAATGTCACAGATGGCTTTGGGTTAAACCCAATGGCAGGTTCAGATTCCAAACCTGTTGCAAAACGGAGGATATCCGAAAATGTTATCCCTGCAGCCCCTGTAACAAGATAATGACATAGAAACAATTAAGTTTTTAACTATGTTATTTATATTTAGTAAGATTTCAGCTTATACTCAATTATCTTGGAAAGACAGCTTAGACAAAATTTTCAAAAGACAGAAAGAACTGGCACAAATTGGGAGAGACCTTTGCCCAGCAGTGGGTTGATCTGGGCTGATGATTAAGAATTAAGCCACTGTTGTGTATGTATCATTTCATATAACACATGCAATACCATTAGTTACCCATGCAGCAGGTTCGCTGAGTGGATCGATTTGCTCAATATAAAATCAGCTTGTGGAAGTAGTATAGTCGTATGCAACTGCACTAAAAAGTTAATTTAATATTAAATTGGAACAGAAATTACATTCCATAAATAAACAAATACATGAACTTTGAATCAATCAGTTTTGCATGCTGTTAATATGCAAGTCTCATTCATCAACTACAGTATGTTTGCATTGTGTGTCGATGCAGATGGACATTGCTGATGTTGTGTCATTGATATAACACAGCTTTGAACGGACCATTGATAGTTTAGAAACACTGTCTCAAGTGTTAATGAATGTAATAATTACACGTAAAGACTAGGCCCCCCCCAAAATTGTTTGATTGTCCTCGTCCGACCGACCCTAATTTTGGAAATCAGGAAAAAGTTTTTTTTTCCTTTTACTGTGCAAAAGAATACCGACCCTAATTTTGGAAAATTCCTAAAAGTTTTTTTTTTTTCAATTTTAACTTTCAAAAATGTAAAAAAAAATGATGTTTAAACAGTTTCTTAGCATGTTAGTTGGGTTTCATAATGTACAAAGATGCATTTTTGAGTAAGAATCAACTTGATTTTTAGTGTTTGATTAACTTATTAATACAAACAAACATGTTTCAATACAGTTTGCTATTGACATTAAAAAAAAAAAAGAAAAAAAAAGTTTTTCCGTCCGACCGACCGACCCAACTAAAAAAAAGCCATTCTATGTCCAATCAAACAATTTTTTTTTTGGCCCCTAGCAATAATATGAACTATGTTTTTTTCCACAAATACAATACACAGAATAAAAAGAACACAGGTCAAATACTAAAATACTTTTGGTCTCAATTAATAATACAGCCTTTTTGTAAATGAAGCTGCTCTTGCACCCGCATTTCTTCAAGTGCCAGTATCCTTTATTGGAAGTTGAATCCGGTTTTGTCCCTGTGATTTACCTCACTCTCACAGCAATAGACCCTTGACTCCCTTCCTGCAATTCACTTGATTCGGGTACATCCAACACCTCAAACCCTCATCTTCCACTTGCTTCTTCCATGTCTTTTTCTTTGGTGGTCACCTCCTCCTCAAACTGCATGCCCACCTCACACTCAGGGCCCTTCTTAAGAGACCAGGATATTTCAAGAAAGAAGCGCGCCCAATTTTTGTCGACCCCCCGTTTTTGCATATTTGGAATGCTTACAGCTTACCATGTATTAGATCACACCGGAAATGATTAAGCCGATACGCCGTCTTTATGTAATAAGATGTGATTTAGTACTTTCTGTCGTGTACGACAGAAAGTCAAAGCTCGTGTTCTATGGGGTTCGATTACGATAGCAGGCAAGTTTCAAACCAGGTTTGGCGGTTTTCTTTTGCACCTGTTTGTTCACTAAACCATGGGAAACGTCTCGGGAGGTGGTCAAACCGATTCCGTGAAATTTGAGAGAAATAATTCGTATCCTCAAAAAGTATCCTCTCCGTCACTTTAAACATGCTTCATCATCCCTCCTCGCATGTGCCAATACAACGTACACAATTTGGGCCAATTCACCAAACCGTCCACGCTACTTCCAAACCACCATCTCATCAAGGCCCTCGTCCTTCTTCCTACCATCCACACATTGCTCTCACACCATCACTCTCTGTCCTCAAATTACGCATCCTCATTTTTGGCTCAATACCACATCTCCCTCTTACAATATCACCAATCTCGTACAATTCTTATACACATTCCTTCATCTCAAAGAAAATCTTCCCGTGAAGCTAAAACTTCGCCCACCCAAACCTACTCTACCCAGCCACCTTCTTCATCCACCATTTACATTTACCTTACTTACCACCCCGTCCCCCGGGTAAAAACTCCCTGCCGATTCCCCCCTTCAGCAACAGCTTTTCCACCTGTTCCACCATCCCTCCATTTTCTTTTCTCAAATCTTTTTGCCAGCTTGTACGGTCACCCTCTATCATCTTTAATTGTGCATCTCCCATGAAACCATTTTCCACCTCACACTGATTGTGCCTCTATCCTCTTTACACATACCACATGGTCTTACCTTACTCATACCTTCCTCTCCACCCTGCTCATCATCACTTGTCTTCCCAAGATTTACCTTTACTCCCTTACTCTCAAAAGCCTTTTTTTTTTCATTCCCATCTTTTCTTTCAGTCCCTCCATTGTCAACTCATACACTCATAATTACATACAACATCTAGCCCATTAAAACCTTCTCTTGCATTATCCGAATCCACGCATGCATGTAGCCAGAGGATCCTGCAACCCCCAGGGATGGGGAATCGTGGGTACGAATCCAACCACAATGGCAGGGGTTCACAGGGCCACTTAAGGCTAATGCCCTCTCCTTTCCTCCTTTTTTAGACCCCAGTCCCACTGCACCCCGGTTATGCACATTACATCAATACAACTGCAAAACCAACATGACAGTACAGAAACTTATTGCACATCCACCTTCGATCACTTAAAACTCCTCAGACCCCACTCTACTCTTGTCTTTAACTCCTTCATACAACTCAATCCCTCTGCTCTAACCATTGCCTGTTGGTTTACACCTGCTCTTGCCTCATCACCCACTTCTCCCACATCAACAAAACATACACAGTTTCATCCTTTTAGCTCAAATTAACAACTGCATCTATCATTCCTTTCATGTGGCTTTTAACCAAATTGCATCTCATCTCCACTTTTAATAATAACAACAATAATAAATGCTTTTATGAAGTGACTATGCAAATGCTTTTATGAAGTGTCTATATGCAAATTATGCCGGCACATGTTGGTGCAGTGGCGGTCACAAGCGCTCTCGCCTCATATAAGCTTAAGGTTGTGGGTTCGAGCCCCACTGTCGCCAATGTGTGTGCACTTGGGCAAGGCACTTTACCTCGCTTACCTCTCTCCACCTCAGTCGATTATAAATGGTTACCCACAACCTTATTCTTTGAGGCAAGCGATGATCCCTGCAGCCACATTTGCCCCACTCTATTCTCTATCACAGAATGTTTTTGTTTTGAATCAGACACAGAAGACATGTTTTTTCCATAGCTCTGTGCTGGTCCTCTTGTGGGAAGATAACACTAATTCAATCAAAGGATATAGAGTTAATATCATGTAACCTGTTTTTCTCCTCCCTAATTTAATGTGATATTGGTAAGCAAAGCACAATTACAAACATAGGGTCAATTATATGACTTAAACTAGGTGTGGGCTATATGGAGGGCAAAGTTTTTACTTTTTTGGTTATTTTTCATCAGGGCTGTTTTTTTTTGTATTTCTATTAACCTATCTCAACATGAAATGATAAATTTTTTGCCTCTGGTCCAAGAAAAAGTTGCATGCACTCTTGTGCCATGTCCTTTAATTTTTGTTTGTGAGTGGGATTTGAACAGAAAATCTTTTAAATCTCTTTTTTTCATGTAATCTTTTGACATCTACTTATGTAAATGGTCTCAAGAATATTATGATTTTAAGTGCATGAAAATTGGACATTGTGTTTCTTTCTTTTCTTTCTTTAAACATATTTTAGGTCAAATTTAGCATGAAGGAGCTTTTCAAGATTTTTTGCTATTTTTTTCTCATTTGCTGTTTTGAAGTTTTACACAGCAATTAAGTATACTCACATATTTACCGGCTCAAGAAATTTGAGTACTTCATTACATGTTGTTTGTCTGCAGTGCTCAATTTAACTTTTTTTCATTATTTTTGAAATGCCTCCCCATTGAATTGTACACAAAGAAAGTGCATTGACCCTTGTACATTTGAACATAGGAGCATTTGGAACTTCAAATGGCGTTACACAAAACCCCACGAAGGTTCTATTAGATAGAGAGGCAAAACGTTTACTTCATCTTTGAAATTCAACATCATCGTCATGCATGTTTTGCCGACCACAATAGAAAGCATAGGTAACCAACAATAGAAAGCAATATGGCTGCCTCCGCTTCTCCACATACTGTGGGTGGCCGCTTTGCATATACAACTAATCGTACGCTACAAATATACATGTATGTGTTCGAGGTGGCCAGGTGTAATAATAGGGCACCTGGATCATTGTGCTGAATTACTCTTTTTCTCCCTAATGCAATGGTGCTTAGGTGAAAAGATGTTTATTCATGAAGGGCGTTTTTGTGGTTGGTTTATTAATAAGAGACTGACGTTCAGTTCATTCGTTGTGTGGCCATGGGGTTAAGACCAAATGTAACCACCCAATAGCACCAAATCCAACAATGATATTTTGCCGGAGTGTTTGTATCGAATTGACCATTACCGTGGTGTATACAAGACCCAAACAATAATTATTCCGTGCCAATATTCAAATGGTCAGCGCCCAGCACGGCGACTGGTTTGAATGGGCTTCACCCTTGGTTACACCGTGGGTTCCCGAGGCTGGTTGGTCCCGGCAAGTAGTCTAATGGGTTAATCACCGGATTAACTACATAAGTGGTTTTGTGCTGGTCATGTCAAATTCTGTTATCTTTTCCAATGCTTTGTGTGCAATATGTCTGTTATTTACTTTATGTTTTAACAGTGCTTATATTTAGAAAACTTGTTTAAATCAAACCTAATTATTTGGCTTGTATAATATATAGGTTTGATTTTGAAACAAGTGTCCTTTAAAACAGATATTCTTTAAAAATTTTTATTTCAGTATTTTAAATCTAGTCTAATGAAAGTCCCTTTGATATTTATATTTAAAAAACTTGTGTCCCACATTTGGTGTTTTTTCTTTTTAAAACAATTATCATTTTAAATGTTCTCGCATTTTTATTTTCCTTCAGTCTTCTTTTTTTATCTTTTTATGACTTTTATTTTTAAAAAAAGTAGCATTTATTTAAACAATTGTTTTTCTTTAAACAGGATATCCTTTAAATGGTTTTTTTTTTAATTTTACTTGTACTTTCAGTCTTGTTCTTTTATGATTTTTTATTTAAAAAATACATCGTCCCCTCGGACCGCTTATTCGCCTGCCTCGTGGTTAGTGACTGATAGGCTAACAGACCTTGACCTCGATAATGTTGAGCTTGGGACCTCATCAACAATGAGGGATCCCATGTTGCACCTATTGATCCAAGTTTTTGGATTCCAATTGAACTTCACTTTTTCAAATGAGGATCATGTTACATTTTGGCAGCCTATTTTTACAACTGACCTCACATGACCGTTGACCTTGATTTGACTTTGACCTCATCAACCAGTGGGGGATTCCATGTTACACCTGTGACCCAAGATTTGTTTAAATCCATCAAAGTAATGAGGATATGAACAGGCATGTTAACCTCTTTTTCACAACAGACACAACACAGACATCAACAACATACAACTACAACAGTGGACAAATGATCCCTATGTTGTCTTTTCCTGCCTTACGGGCAGGCGAACACAAAAAGGAGAGTCATGCCTGAATTTAACAATGTTTTTCTTTAAACAAGATATTCTTCAATTTTAAAATGTTTGTAACATTTTAATTTTACTGTCAGACTTTTGTTTTATTAAAAGGAAAATCAGAAATACCGTACTTTTTACTCTGAATTAAGAAAAAAAAACATTGGCCTCATCGTATCTTTAATTCACTTTCTTTTTTCAACTTAGTTCCCACCTGGAGCCAATCGGCGCGGCGGGAGCGCGTTAATTGCCTGGACAAACCGGGCTACTGGACCTTTTGATAACAATGGAACATAGGTGTTAATTGCTGGGACCAACCGGCTTCAGACCAATGTGGGCAAAACCTTCAAATGAGCACTACCGGCACACTAAATGATATAGAATGCTCAAATTTCTTGAGCAGGTAAGTTGGTGATCATCTTTGTATCTTGCTAACTTAAAAAATACTGGCAGATGGCAGTCTGAAACATGACCTCAGAGGACCTTTGACCTTGGTCCCTGACCTTTGCATCATCCACACAGGAAGCAACCCCTATTGCACCTTAACCCAACTCTGGTTGAAATCGGACTTAAACTTTGCGGGAAGGAGACGCTAAAACGAAAACCTAACCGAACCTAACCAAACGGAACACACACATACACATACATACGTACATCCACCCCTCAATATCCCCCTCTGCTTGTCAGCCATGGGGTATAACAAACACAATTGGGGGAAAAAATCTTGAAAAGCGCCCTTACACTAAATTTTGACCTAAAATTCATTTCTAAAGTAAAACAAAATGTCCAATTCCCATGCAACTTTCATAATCAGTATCTTGAGTTCATTTCTATATATTTAACCCCAAATGCCTTGCAAAATACCTGAAAAAAGGAGTAATTAGAGGGGTTTGCTGCTTCGATCACATTGAGAAATAGAATACAAAAAACCCAGCCCTAATGAAAAGCAAAGATGACCCATTTATAGCCCACTCCTACTTAAACCAAGAATGCATGCTGATTTTTTCAGCATGTTTGTTGCTATACATTAACCATGTCTCGCACTAATACATTCATGTTTATCTCCTATGTTCGTATGTAGCAGCGCATGCAATATTGGTCAATACGCATCACATGACCATGGCTGCCGTGACGAACACCGAAAGTGGTAAAAAATCATGCAATTTCTGGCCGAATATGATAGTTTAATAATTTTTTAAGTAATAGTTAGTAGAAAGTATGGTAAACATGAACGGGGAAAGCCTGGGAGCATAAACAAGCGTTCATACCCAAAATACTATGAATGAACCCCTAATTTATTTCTATTATACATGTATTACTACAAATGAGTTCATACCGTTTTCAACTACATCTAGTAGTTCAATAAACCAGGAAGCTCTTTGCGTTTCTTCCCTGTGGCGATTGCTGCCTTCTACAGCACTGTATTTGATCTTGAATATTGTCTTCATTTCTTTGGCAGATAGCTTATTCTGTTTGAAAACAAGCAGTTGCTTCATTTCCGGATATGTCTTCAAGGCATTCAAAATGCCACAGGTTTCCAGGCCCTTCTGGAATCTGGAGAGAGAGAGAGAGAAGAGAGAGAGAGAGAAGAGAGAGAGGAAATGAAAGAAAGAAAGCGAGAAAGAGAGAGAGAATTACCCACATTGGCAATATTGCATATTTAACAGCTCTGAAGTACTCTCAAAGAAAACAAGGATTTATTATAGAAAACTGAAGAAAGGATTGGCATCAAGGCCATTCAACTGTGCCACATGTGCTAATTGCATTCTTTTGACCACAACAGGTTTTATTTGATCCAATTTTGTTCGCAAATTGGTCTGTCAGCAGTACAGGGAATCCTTTTGCATTCATCACAATATTATGCACAATTCATTGTTTGTTTATTACACATTAAAATAGAATTGTGTCATGATTAACAATAACAAACTTTAGATTTCTGACAACATATCTAAGTACTTCAGATTTCTAACAATAACAAACTTGTGATTCTTATCAAGATAAAAAATAAAAACATAAAATTAAAAGCAACAGCATTCTCCAAAGTGCATGTGTAGTCTGCCATTACTGTTTGCATTTGGGGGTCATAAGGTTATAACAGCTTAATCTGTGAACACACCATGAATCTTAGGCCAGTGGCTCTGCTGACCGAGTATGAAGTTAATCGGTCATTGCGTACAAGAGAAGGGTCTGTGCAAAATCTATGGTGCTTGCGTGGCAACTGCAATTCAAGTCATCGTATATGACATGCACAAGATTTTTGCAGCAAATAGTGCATGCAGAATTCACCTCTCCACTAATTTGATTAGAGAGTGCATTTGGTCCAGTGGAAAAGTGCAGGAGTCATAGTCTGTTAAAGGTGCAACAAGAGATTTCACATATCAGGTACATGTCCCTAAAAAATTGAAAGTACTAATTTTTGCCCTGATGTAAAGCTTTCCATCAAAAATATTCCCATGTGAAAGGATTAAGCTGAGAAATGTTTCTATAGTAAAAACATTGTGAAATTTCTAATTTCGTACAGGAGCAAATACAAAGATGGGTATCCAATATGGCTGGAAATCATGCGCTTACAAAGCGGCGAAAAATCTGATCACTAATAGTCTAGAGATATGCGTCTCTTTTTTTTTTTGGCAAATCTGGTTTTAGGCGTCCATTGGCATCCAAATTGGGATATTTGATAAATAACGACTCAGTGACACTTAAAGGTGCAATGAGAGATTTCAAATAGCAGGTGTCCTGAAAAAATGTGAAAATTCTGATTTTTGCACTGGTCTAAAGCTTTCTATCAAAAATATCCCCATCTAAAAGGATTAAGCTGAGAACTGTTTCTTTGGTACACAATTTGTGAAATTTCTAATTTCATATGGGAGCAAATACGAAATTCATCCTATGTTTTCTATTGAAATATAAGCATATACAAATCACCTTTTGTTTTCATTTTAAGTTACTTCTGCAGCCATATAAAAAGTAGGGAATCTATTGAGTGTATAATCTATATGAAATCACTAATATCACAGAAAATATAGATGTCTTGAAATCTCTTGTTGCACCTTTAAGATAGCCTTACTGGGATTTTTGGAAGTGATAAACCAATTAAAAACCACAAAAAATATATATTTAGCCTACAAAGTGAATGAATTACTGGCCTTTACTGACTGACATTTGCAGCCATATTGAATGCCCATCTAGGATGGAAGCTTGCTGATATCAATCACTTTGATAATGTTATGATATCTTAACGGCTCTGAATGAGTCACATTACTGCTCTTGTTTATATGTATCATGTTCGTCAGTAATCTGAACAAAATTCAGGCTACACATGCGTAAACCCGGAAGTACGAGAGGAATGCTTGACAATGGAAATTGAACACGCAATTCATCCGGCGCGCGCGTGCCATTTGTTCACAAATTATGATGATGACTATAGTACTGAAATTTGCCATTTTGAATGGCTTAGTGATTTGGCTGATTATCAAATTATTGAAAGCTATTCATAATGGTCTCAATCAACATATTGATTGCTAAAGCATACGTATATACCAAGTTACCATTCTACAAAAAAAGTAGAAAAATATCAGATGCTTTGTTGTATTGGTAGCCATATTGAATTTCTTAATTAGGTGGTTAATGAATCATATTTAAATTGGTAACAATGGATGTTTTGACTGGACAGGCAAAAAATTACAACTTTTGAGCAATTAACAGAAGAGTTTTTAGTGTTTTGGTGGCCATTTTGGATTTTTGCATTTCTTCGAAAATGCTCAAGGTTTTTCATCTGGCATCCAACGGATTCAGATTCAGCAGGAAATATATATAATATAACAAGGTCACATTGTCTGTAGCCTGGAATAAAGGAGCTATACTTTTGATGCAAATGTATACTGTTACTACATAATTACATACTGCAAAAGACAGGTAATTACCTAGTTGGTAATATTACAATTAGGAATGCAATAAGTGTATTCATTGAATGAAAAAGAGTGCCCTTGCATGCCAAAAAAAAACTTTTATGGAAAACAAAGTACATGAGTTCAATATATAGTATTAAACTATGATTATGTGATCATAACTGATTGTTTTTTATACCAAATTCATCCAAAAAGAATCAATCATTGTGCAATTATGACCAAAATGTCTTTTCAAATGTAGAAGGGATGGTGGTCATGTTAGAGCTTTTACAATTTGCAAAATTTTCGCTGGGCACCCTATATTTTAAATTTTTTTAATGGCTAAATGTCACTATGCATAAAGTCATCTATGTGGGGGTCCAGATTGTTTCTAAACTTGCCCTCCCTGATTTAGCTCATTCCTATTTTAATGAGAGATTTATGTGTTATGGAGTAGTGAATCTGTTCCAAACGGTATCTTTTTTTCAGCCATAAAAAGGGTTTTGGCAGATTAGGAAAAAATGACATGTGGTACTCTCTACAGCCTGATCTTCAAAAAAAGTGGTACAATCGAAAAAAAGTGGCTAAATAATGAAATTTCAAAATAAGTCAATCGTACTTGGCATGATATTAAAGAACAAGGACCAATTCTTTTCGAATGGTGTTTGTTTCATCTTATTTTGCTTTGGTACACATGAATAAAATCAATTTAGCGCGATATACCAAAATCAATTTTGTGCCACTGTTAATGCATGGGCAAGTTGCTTCGCCCAGTTAAGCCAAGCTTTCTTGAGCTCACAAAAGATTGCAACGTGACAAAGAAACAAAACACATGATTAAAGTAAACAAAGAGTCTAGTTTTATCGACACAAGTTTTAATAGCTAACATAATCAGTTCAATGATTAATATCTTCTTTTCATAAATACTACAAATTATAAATCTGTAGTGCACGTCAATGAATGGACTTTTAATTTATTACAAATTGGTATCAGTATACAATCCAGGCAGAATGAATGTAATTGCATCAAATAAACCCCAAATCCAAAGAAATGTTAAAAAAATATTCACTATCTTTGTGCATTACTAATTGTGAAGTCAATAAAAATTTAATTTGGAAGCTTAGTGTTGGTAGGAAGTTGCGTTTCATGATACTTCAAGACCATAAAAAACTCTCTGCTCCAGTTGCTGTACGCTGGATGTACGGGCATGGTTCTCTTCTACAAACAACAGTATGTCGAATGTTATTTCACTTTTATCTTAACGCCAGAACTTCTGTCATAACTTCCACCATTAGCGTAACTGTTTTTTCGTATCTTTGAGTTTCTTTATGAAGTTAAATCCCTTTTTTAAAAGTATTTCTAATAATTTTTTTAAAGGGGGGGGGGGGGGGGTGGGGTGTTCAAGAGTGAATAACTTATGTTTACAAATTCGTTCACCGTTTTCCACTCAACCAGAAAAGTTGGCACAAACATCGATTTTTGTGTTCCGCAGTAAACTGGAGTTATCTCTCATTGAAACAACGCAAATAGATGAATAAATCCTGGAAAGCCTGGTCTTTACTCTTTAATTTGATTTACAGATGACTACTTATTGAGATATAATAATTGAAAAAAAAAATTCATTTTTTGATTGTACCATTTTTTTTAGAAGTGCATTGTTTTATGATTTATGTAGTTTTTAGATTTCATTTTTGGATTTTACACCAGTCATCAAAATCTATTTTCAGGCCCCTTTAAACTCACAATCACCCAAAAAATTCATGAATGGGCTCACCTGACCGATTTTTATTGTTGCAGGTAGTCTCGTCATTTTTTTCTCTGTAATTGCATAGATTTAATTCCAAAAATTATATCAGAGTTGGTTTCATGATTTTATGTCATATGGTTTCTGAGAAAAATGGATTATAATGAATTATTTAAAATTTCCAAGATAGCCGCCATTACCATGGCAACAGAAGGGAAAATGATAAATTTTGCTATTAAAATTTTTAATACTTGAAGGTCTTATCAATATAGCAATGTGTCATTGTATTTCCATACTTACTCTAAAAAATATGTTTGTTGAGTTTAAAGGGGCCTTAACTCTGAATACTTCACCCCACACATCCCAGTTATAAGTCTGCAGACCTACAAATTAAAGGAATTAATGTTCATTTGTATTTGAGCTTTACTTACTCTGTCACTGCATCTCTCATAGCCTCCACAACGAGGTATTGCGTTAGTGCTTGTACTATTTCATTTCTCTTTTGCAAATCCTGCAGAGGTTTCTTGATGCCCACAATGCTTAGTAAGGGTGACATCGTTGAAATATATAGCCCTGTGCTTCAGTTAAACTTTCTGCGCCTTGCAGTCTGCAAATAAATCATCAATTAGTGATGGATTTTTTACATATGGGCAGTTTTTTAAAAATCAAGTTAAAACTTGCAATCCCCCTGCGCGACTATAGTTTTGATTAATTCTCAGACGAATGAAACATATTCCAGATATGCAGAGTTTGAGTACTGTAAAGAACAAATATATTGGGATCTGGTATAAGTTGGTCACTTTTTATTTATAAGCCATCAGAGCAAATATGGAATGAGCTCATTAATACGCACACATAATGATGATACAGTACTTGGGTATTAGTTTGCACGTACCACGTACCACTACCCACTCCAACTTTTTCACCCATTGATCTGATAAAATTCACCGTTTAAGCAATCAAAGCAAATATCAAATAGCTCATTAATTTCATGTGCAAATAGTGATGACACACTGCATGGATATATTACTTGCATGCACCACTACCCCATACCAAGTTTCATCAATTGGATGTGGGGATCTGTCAAGAATTAACCTTTTTTTATAATGAGCCAATACAGAAGCAAATCATTCACATGAACAACTCTTATAGGCCTATAAGTAATTGACACAGTGCATGGGTATCTACTTGGATGGCACTACTACACGTCAGTTTGTCAAAATTTGGATATTTTTAGTAGAGCCAATCAGATCAAATATGCCCATGAGCTCTTAAATACATAAATAAGACGACACAATGTACAGGTTTACTTGCATCCACCACTTCCCACTATAAAGTTCATTCATCAAATTTGGATATTGAGATACTGTAGATGTTCACCTTTTAGTATGACAGTATAAACTTTTATTTGAAAAGCATGAATGTTTAGAGACTTTGCCCGTATTCCTGGGCATACTAATCCCCTTGGCCAAGGCAATCGCTGCATTTTCACAAGCTTCTTCTTTATCCGTGTCCAACCAGTGATCTCAAATATATCCAGCCAGAGATGGGTCCAATGTCTGTCTTGTGCCATGCAGTGAGTTTGTTCAAGATATTATTGCGTGAACATACTTTACTCTTCGTCTTCTTGATGTGGGTCTTATAAGAGAGAGTGCGGTCCAAGGTCTCTCCTAGGTAGACATTATCACAGTGCTCCAGGGGTGTACCAGACCAGGTTACATTAAGCTGACGTTTGGCTTCACGGTTGCGTAGATGGAAAGCACACAACTGTGTCTTAGATGGATTTGCATGTAGGTGGTTTTCCTCGTAGTAAGGAGTGAGTTCATCCAAAGCTTTGGAGAGTCTCTCTTCAACAACTGTGAAGTCTGCATCTTGTGCACTAATTCCAAGGTCATCAGCATATATAAAACGACAGGTTCCTGCACTAGGTTGGTCGTTGGTATAGATGTTAAACAGGAGAGGTGCAAGCACGCTCCCTTGTGTTAGGCCATTCTTGAGCTTACGCCATCGACTCTTCTTCGCTCCTAGCTGAACAAAGAACATCCTGTTTGAAAGCAATCCTTTGATTAGCTCAGTCAGGCGGATATCCGTGGTGAGTTCCAAAATCTTATAGAGTAGGCATATCTGCGATTAACAGTGTCGTAAGCTGCTGATAGATCAACGAACACAACTCCGGTTACCAGTCCCTTGTCAAAATCATCCTTTATGTGTTGAGTTAGGTTGAGTACTTGGCTAGTTGTTGATTTGCCTGGCCGGAAACCTGCTTGTTCTCGTATGAGGTGTTCGTCTATCACAGGTGCGATACGGCTGAGCAGAGGTTCAAAGAGCTTGTAGGTATAATTGAGGAGGATATTGGTCTATAGCTCTTGGGATTAGATGGATCTTTCCCAGGCTTTAGGAGTGCCATAACATGTGCTTTCCTCCAGATCTTTGGAAACCTGTGGGAAATAAGGCAGCGATTGTAGATCTCAAGAAGCCATTCCTTTGCTAATGGGCCTAAGTTTTTCAGTGGCTCAGTTGAGATATTATCAAGGCCTACTGCTTTTCCTGTTGAAGTTTAGCAATACCGGATTCCAATTCCTCCATGTTGAAAGGGAGGGTGAAACCAGGGTCGCCACTAAACCTCTTACAGTCTAGTTTGATCTTCTTGGGCTTCTTGCTACACTTGCCATTTATAAACAGTTGGTGGGCAACTTGATTCGGTGTAATAATTGGCTGCTGTGGAGGTTCTGTTGGATACCCTTGAAGCTTTCGGATGGTAGACCATGCTTTCTTGCTGTTATGGGTCATATCGGTGGATTCAATTAAAGTATGCCAGGTTTTGATCTTTTCCTGGGAGATAAACCACTGCTTATGTTAAATTTCAATGGAGATGTTGAGGGCCGACTTTTGTAAACACTCAATTGGACATGGCTACTGGAATATGTCGCGACACAATTTTGACAACTGATATAGGGACATGCAAGAGCTATCATCTCTGCAAAAATCAGACAAATCCATTGTGGGAATCTTGCCAGATAGGCCTACAAAGGCCATGATTTTGATGTTATAGCGCCCTCTATATGCCCATTCTCCATAGAAAGACGTGGAAAACTAGATTTTTAAGAAAAATCATATTTGCCCGCAATGAAATTTCGTAAAATTTACACAAAATGTAGTTAGCGAACTACATATTCCAAATCAGTTGTCAAAAGTGTGTTGCCGGCGATAATTTTTATTTTATTCAGATTTTGTCATAATAAATGAGACTTTCAAACAGCTGTGCATAACAAGGACTTTAAAACTAAAATCTGTTCAAAAACTGTTCGAGGAAGCTCTACAAAAAGTCACCGAAATAGATTGGAAAAATGCAATAGAACATGTTATTGGGATAGTTAAGACTCCAACTGGAGCAAGGAGAACATTGTTGATGTTGACATAAATCAAATCCTAATCAAGCTGACGGAGGACAGTGACAGTCAATTGGAATCAGACGATGATGACTGAATTTAAGTGAATTTTTAACTCATAACATACGATATACTATAGGCCTATGCATCATGGTTTTATTTCATGAAAAGTTTGCAAATGTACGACAAACATTACTTTTTTTGTGCTCAGTCCTAATTTTTACTTGGACGCGGAGTCAAATCCTATTGTGATCGGCTTATCATTATACTACCGATTACACCTGAAGTGATTCACCCTATTCTATACAATTGTTGCAGCCCAAAACTATAGAGGGACGGGCATATGAGGTCCTGATGTGGTGCAAGTGTCATCTAGATTGGGTAGAGGTCTGATGGTTACAGGTGAAGACAGACTGACGGACAGACGTCAGATTTCACAATGACAAAATCCCCCACAATAATAAACAAGAGCGGTCACAGATAACTCTTTAATAGGTAAATAAACGAAGGGAAGGGCTAGTTGGTAAATGATGAATGGCCCTTAAAGATAAAAAATAATTCCTTTTATTTTTGTAAATGATGGAATGGTTATTTTTACTAGTGTATAGCCCCTTTAAATGTATCAAAGTAATGATATCCCTTTACTTGGTAAATGATAGAAATGGCCCTAAATTTGCAGATGGATTGAATGTCCCTTTATTTGTAAATGCTGGATGGTCTCTTTCGTGAATGTTGAACTTTTTTATGTTTCCCACCACCATCAGACCCAGTGATTACTCTGTGGAATGAATGACAGGTTAGCAGCATCGTCACAAATACATTCAATTTGCATGTAATAGCTTAATGTCAAGAAAAACTAAATAAAAAGCTTAGCGAATTGTTTACGCTTTCTATTCTGTGCACTGTGAGTTTTCTACCCCCCAACAGACCCAGGGAGGCGTGGCCATGTGAATAAATCAAAAGTTGGTAGGGGCTGTTTCTGCAATAATATACCCGTGGCTTGCGCATTGGATGCCATAACCAATTTAGGGAAAAAAACGATATGGGCCAAATTTTGACATTTTTGTGCGATGTTGATCTTTTTTGAGGTTTCCACCACTCTGTCATACTCAGGGGAGGACCCTGGGTAACAATTACATTGATTTTTAGGGCAGGTTCCCTCCTAAAATAAACCTAGGTTTGGGTACTTATCTTTCCCTGGAGATGTCCGCACTCAACGACCCCCCCAAAAAACCATGCTGCACCTGGCGGTCTTGCACTGGCTAACTTCCAAAATTTAAAATTGCACCACGATTGGTCACCAACAACGCAGAAAAGATTTTTCTGTTGAAAAGGCTCTTGTTCAGTTGACGGCAAAAGTTTGTTTTTCAAAACAAACAAACAAACTACAGTCACATAAACTTTAAATGAGTGAGGTGGCACATTCAAAAGACAACTGAAAATTTTGTAATTATGGCACATATACCTGCATGATTACACTCCTAATATGGAGATTTATATAGCGCACAAATCGCCAAACGATCCGCTCATGTCAATACCCAAAGAGAACAAAACAATATGCAATAGAGAATAACCAATTGTGTTAAACCATCATAATGAATAACTAGACACTATTAGTTCAAAAAAGTGATGACATAGATGCGTTTGAGTGTTTTTCATAATTGTATGAGGGGAGATGATGATTTTGACATATTTTTACATAAGTGGGCAGTTGTTCCAGATACGTGGACTGCCCTGTGAAAAGGCTCTATCACCCCCTGAGCGCTTGGACCTAGGTCTCTTGCGACGATGCATGCTGTTTGAACGGAGTAGCAGTGTGGGATATATATTCAAGTAAAATGTTAATATATGTTGGGGGCACTGCATTTAAGAGCCTTATATTATAGGCATTAATGTTGTACCAATCCTGTACCTGACCCGGTACCAGTGTAACTCTTGTAATATGGGGGTAATGTGCCAAAGATACTGTTTGGATAGTGGAATAACACTCCAGCAGAGTGTTGAATGCATTTGAAGACGGTCAATTTGAATATTTTGGCATACTATTAAAAGTGAGTTACCCATGTCTACACGGTAGTAACAAATGTTAACAATTTGCTCATTAGCATGTTGAGTAAGATATTTTCTAATTTTGCCATATTATGATATGAAACGCAGCCGCACGAACGAATATTGGATATGTGATAACTAAGATGGCATTGAGGAATCGAAAATAGTACCAAGATTAACAAATGTGGCATATTTTTAAATTCACCACTTTGCATATGTTGATATACACACCTTAGAAAGTTGCAAAATTTATATTTCATTTTATTAGGTTTAAGGACATCACAGATAATCATTTCTAACTTGTTGTGAAATTGTCCATTTCGTATTTACACTAGACCTCCATTGAAGTTTGTACAGGATTCAAATGTCAAATTGAGTTGTGGTAAAAAATTTCACCAATGTGTTTCCTTAGTCAAAGGATTCAATGAAGGTATAGTTTTTTTTGCCCTATCTGGGAAGGCTCGTTCTAAAACGTGCAAAGAGGGCGGGGGAGATGGAACATGGGGTAAGAGGCCAGTCAGCTTGCGTTAGCACGAACGGTCAAAGGGTCAATATTTTAGTCTACAGGGGGGCTCAAAAGTGCAGATTTCAATGCAAATGGTTTCAAATTTAATCCTTTAACCCAAATCAGAATTATATCAAATATTTGGCCGTATCCAGGGTGTTTACCAGAATCTCATCAATTTTTTCACATTTGAGACCCCGAACGCCGCGGCTCCCTGGGTACACACGTTCAATGGTGCCCTCAGGTGAAATATATGACACTGATAATTTCACAACAAGTTTGGAAGGGTCTTTGTGATGTCCTTTAAAACCTATACACTGAAAAATCAATTTTGGCCCACACCACATGAAGTAGGAGACCGCCGCGCTCCTGACTAGAAGGATCATCATGATAACTAAGGGTCGCCTGGCGCAATAAACGATAAAGTGCATTTTTTTTTTTCCAGCTTTAAATTTTATTTTTGATGGCTTGGGCGGTAACATTTCAGTGTCTGTCCAGTGAGCTTGTTGAATCTAGATGGCCGGGCAACCTCTAGCCTTTATTGAATCAATCTATATGCTCTACAGTATGCCAGCATATTAGAAAAATTTTACAAACAAAAGGTGGAAAGTGCCCACTTTTTTATTGAGCATCATTACTTCCTGTTTATGTTGCTGATTTCAGAAATTCAATATCCAAATCATCCACCGTGGGTTTTAACCCTTTGACCAGAAATCTTTTCACCTGCCATGATGGGCAATAAACACTGCCCTCACAGCTCCCAGAAAAAAGAATTTTTAGTATTTTTATCTCTGCATACGGGGCTGTCGTGTTTGAACATCATTGGCTTTATTGATAGGCTAGAGCTATGTATCCCTGGCCATTGCCATGATATTTGGTTCAAAGAAATTAAGGTGTTTCACTTGGTAAGAAATCCTCGAAACGTTTGCCCAAATCAAGATCGATTATACTTGTAATAATGTTTCAAACTAGATTTACCAATTTTTTTCCCTTGATGCTGCTACAAAGAGGTAACATTGAAATGGTAACACTGTCTAATGCTTTCAAGTATTTTGTCCACAACAGAGATATCCTTATACTTTCATATCGTTTACCTTTTTGATAATGGTCTCGTAGAGTCGCATCTGTGAATATCAATCCACGTTTGTGCTACCGACCATTGATTATGTAATCGCCTAAGATGGTGAAAAAATATTGAGGATTTGGTCCACCATGTATAGGGTCATAGCAACTATCATACCACATTGTCTGTACATATTATCTTCGATCCTGTAAAAAAAAATTAAAAAAAAATAAATTTGCATTTCTCATTTGTACTCTTTTATCATTCTGAAAATATATATCATTGGCTGCCTTTTAGTTATTACCAATCGAACAAATATTCAAATTATGTACTCATGACCATTGTTGATGATGAAGATAATATGAGCAAAGTGAATAATGTTTCCCCCACTGCCATATAGTGAAAAACTGCATTGCATTATGGTATTAGAATTGAATGCTTACGATTTGGTTATGATGAGAAACATACCCCAGCATATGACAAAGACAAACGAAATATATAAGATGGTCCTTCAGACTGATTTCCTAGTTAAAGGAATGGGGGGGGGTTGAGATATCTAATTGGACTCATTTGGCTAGGTTCCTCCCCCGCGCATGTGTGGCTTTGTTTACCTTCTCGGGGGCGGAGGGACCGTACGCCAAAAGCCGAACCGAACAACCTCCGAAGGTTTGAGTCGCGACCCCACCCCCATAAAAATAAAACTAAATTTCCTTAAACTTTTCATTACAGTGTAGTGTGTGTATATTTTGCATATCCCCGTAATGTACAGCTTGAGCATGATTGTAATATAGAGTGTATAACACTATTGCTGGACATTTTTGCAAAATTAATTTCACACATGACACTGCTGCCATACTCCAATTAATTAACTTTGTCCCATATCTAAATAACTTGTAACTTTGAATTTTAGCTAGTTTCCCATGGTGAATATGGAAAGTCAACCCTCCAGGTGTTTGTCAACATGGAACACTCCCTAATGTGAGGTTCTGCATTTTAAGTTTCTAGCAGGTCAAGGTCCGGTAGGTCTCAACACAGAACCAAAGAAGTTGGCCTCCTTAACCTGATACACCATGTGTAATGTTAGCCATATCTTGAACCCATCTGGTGCCCTTTCTGGAGAAAGATGCCAAAGTTACAAGGGATGAGGAAGGCAAGTGAAGGGAAGATGGGGGGGAAATTTGAGTGGTTGGATTGAGGAGAGGAAGGAGCAGAATGGCGAAAGTTAAGGAGGGTGTCGCAACGGGGAAAAAGGGGTTGGTGTGGGGTGTGGAGGTGGGGGGGGAGAAGGCGGGAGGGCATGGATGGGCGGGGGGGAGAGCAGAGATGGGAAGGTAGGAAGAGAAACGAAATTAGGGGGCCTGAGGTAGAGGGAGTCGAGAAGGAGGGCTTCACGACCCAGAAATGAGCAGTATGATTGGGGTTGCTATAATATATATTAATAATAAAATTTTTATTTAAATTCTGCAATACAAGATGCACGAAGACAGTTTGCATGTTGAGAATTTAACAAATGACAAAAGCAAATAGAAGGGATTGCTGTCCTTGGCGTCCGTTTCGCGAAACTCAATCGTAGTCTACGTTCATCCGATGTCATTCTTGATTGGCCTTAGTTTGATCCAAATCACTGTGACAGTAGTACTAAAAGCATCTATATGTATGACATACGCATGCAGCTGTATACACATAGGGTTATTAACAATGGGTTTTGCGAACGACGCCCTGCTCGGCTGAAACACAGTGTCACTGATATTATACACCCCAAATTTCAGAAAACCCAAACTGCCAATTAAAGAGACATGAGGAGATTCCATAAAGAAGCGCCCCCAATTTTTTTTTCAGAACACCGGGTTTTTTTGCAATAGTTGGAATGCTTTCCGATTAGATCACACCTGAAGTGCATATGCATAGTGCCTGTCTTTATCCCAATAAATAAGAGAAAATTTAGTAACTTTCTGTCGTGCACTACAAGTCAGGCACGGGAAAAGTACGATAGACAGGCATTCAAACAAGGTTTTGCAGTTCTCTTTTGTACTTGTTTTGTCTCATAAACTTCTTAAATGTGTTGTAGGTAGTCTACAATCGATCGGGCAATTTGAGAGAAATTTGTATCCTAAAAAATCTCCTCCGGTCACTTTAAGGGTGCTTTAAGTATAGAATTCCTTTACAGGGTTTATTAGTTTTATTAGTATACGGGATGTTTTCAGAAGGCACTTTGTTCGACCTAATTAGCGCCACGGGCGCTTAAGTCAGTCATTTGAAGGGGTGCGCTTATTAGAATAATGAAGTAAAGTCCTAAATCATATCCATATGTCAAAGCATGGGTAAATGCCCCAATAATGACACCTACATGACCTTAAACCCCAAAATGACCCCTCAAAAACATGACCACAAAACTCAGACGGCGAAACTCTACCACCACACCAAAATTCATATCCATACATCAAAGCACTGCCAAGTTACCCAATAACGACCCCTAAATGACCTATGACCCCTCAAAAACGTGGCCACAAACCTCGTACGGCGAGCTACCACCATACCAAAATTCATATCCATACGTCAAAGCATGGCCAAGTTACCCGATAACGACCCCTGAATGACCTTTGACCCCAAAATAACCCCTCAAAAACGTGACCACAAAAATGGTACGGCAAAACTCTACCACCATACCAAAACTCATATCCGAACATCAAAGCACGGCCAAGTTACCAATAATGACCCCTAGATGATCTTTAACCCCAAAATGACCCCTCGAAAACATGTCCACAAACCTTGTACAGCAAAACTCTACCACTATACCAAAATTCATATCCATACGTCAAAGCACGGCCAAGTTAGTCGATAACGACCCCTTGATGACCTTTGACCCCAAAATGACCCCTCGAAAATGTGCCCACAAAACTCATACAGGAAAACTCTACCTCCATACCAAAACACATATCCATACATTAAAGCACTGCCAAGTTACTCAATAACGTACGACCCCTAAATGACCTTTGACCCCACAATGAGCCCTCAAAAACGTGGCCACATACCTCGTACGGCGAAACTCTACCACCATACCAAAACTCATATCCATACGTCCATACAGCTTTGTTTATCTCAAGATAAGCTTTGTTAACTCAATCTAGATAATTATGACTATTATTAGGCAAAAAAAAAACAGGTTTGTTTCAGTAGAAATGTGAAAATGCAAATTCAATTTTTTATTGCACTTTTGGCCCACTTCTTCCATTTTTTCAGTTGCTTTTTTTCCGATTTTTAAAAAAATTGTGTGCTAAAAGACCAATTTCAAACAAAATGCATGCGGTCTTCTGAGATAAACTTTTTTTTCTTATTTGTTAACCCAAGATAAGGACTGTTATTTGGGGTTCAGCTTTATTATCTCAAAACAAGGCTTCCATATCTTCAAATAAGGGGCCTTCTCCTGAGATAAGCTTAGTTAACCAAAGATAAGGACTTATTTGGGGTTCAGTTTTGTTATCTCCAATTCAGGAAATGCTACCTCTAGTTTACAGACCGTTATTGGGAGATAACGCTCCCTTCCCTCGAGATAAGGCGAAAGTGATACACTTGAGCTTCCATATATACATTGACAATAACAAATAAAATAAAGTCAAGTCAAGTCAATATAACTTTATTACTCCACGAATGAAATTCACCTCTTATCGCACATACAAAATTGAATATTAATTTACGAGATAATATGTATACAAACTTACGTTAATACAAACACACATAGAATTACTAGAAAAAAATTATAAATCAAAGACAGCACTGCCATGTTGATGGTTTGAATTGTGATGTCTGATGGCCTGTGGAATGAACGAGCTGAGATATCGCCGAGTCAAGGCAAACGGCAATCGCATGCGACCATATCTCGAAATAAGCTGACCTGCTAGACAATCGTTGAGAGGATGCATGACTACAGTCAGTCAGTCACCAATCACATCTGTTAGCTTTTTAAGCAACAGATCAGCATAGGCCGCTTCAAAGGTCTGTCTTGGCTTACCGATAATCTTTCCTGCTTGTTTAACGATCCGAGCAATTTTTTTCTTTATCCCCTTGAGCAACATTCCCTCCCCAGCATAGCAAGCAGTACTTCCACACACTAGCAATGACGGATTCATAGAAAATGACAAGAATTCGTCTATCTACATGGAAATAGTTCAGCTTCCTAAAACAATACATTCTGACGTTAAGTTTTTTGATGAGTCTATGAGATTATGCCATGCAAGTTTCTCATCTATTATGATGCCAAGATATTTATATGATGGCACTCGCTCGATAACACTGCCTTTCAAGACGATGGGACTGGGAATCAAACTCAAAGTCCTATACTTACCTACAACATTTCTGCACAATGTTATGCTTTCTCCATCCTCTACCTCTGAAAATATTGGTAACTTTAGCATGTCTGCTATTGCAAGGCGCAAAAACTCCCGTGTTGGTCCGCCATCATCTACGGCCCCTTCACTTGTCCGATCATCTTCCCCTTCTTGGTCATAGAACACCTTTTAGAAATTAAAATCAGAAATAACAAATATATAAATCATGCAAACAGGTTGAAGAGGGGCAAATTAAGAATCGCATGACTGAGAAATTGTCACAAATACATTGGACCATGATTTCTTGCAAATGCTCTGTGCACATGTTGCCTGTTAATAGTAGAATCGATGGCAGTGTGTACGTAGCAGTCTATAAGTTATGCAGTGAGAATTAAATGAGTTCAAAGTGGATTTTAATTCCCTGGTCAAAATGTACCTATTTCAAATGTCCACATTTGGAACAAGTATCAGGTACATTTTAGGTATAATTTAGGTATACTTTGTAAACCTAATTTATACCTAAAATTTCATTTCATTTAATTTTATTCAGTACTCAAGACAATATACATAAAAATATGAAAAAATAGCAAAAATTAATATACATAATTATTGCACATAATAAATGACAGCTTAAAACACTGCATACACATAACTGGGAAAGAAACTGCAAAAGGTGGGTTTATAGAGCATATACCGTAAGTACCAAGGATAGCCCAAAAAGCTTTTAATAAAAAAGCTTAATTCCATTGCACTAGGAGAAGTGGAACGGCGTCATTTTCCTACTTTTGGCGTCA